>JASCZW010006031.1:0-116281 GCA_034211315.2 Aedes japonicus | reverse complement strand
AATAGCAGATTGGAACCGTTTTATGATACCAAACACTGTGGAATTCGCCGGGGCAGCACAAATGGTGAGTCGACAACTGTGATGGAGCGTGCGTCCCCGGCAACATAGCTCTGGTCTCCCATGGGTTCCTACCTCTCATGCTTCCACGGGTCAACAGACGACAAATACCGCCGGCCTCGGGTTGCGGCTGGTGGCGCAGCCCGTTGTCCTTTCTGCGGACTTCAGCTCAGACGAGGAGGTGCGTGCCGGAGCGTCTGTCGGCCAAGGAGTGCGGCGCAATCGGCAGCTGAGTAAGAAACGTTGTGGTCTCGTCAGCTGGGCACAGCTTAGCGAGGCGGTCCCACCAACGCAATGTAGCCAGCGCGGTAGATAGCATGCTGAAGTCTTACCCGCACCACGAAAAAATGCAAGTATTCTTTGCCGTGATTTTCCTCGTTCATCGCCCACAACCGTTGTTTTGTTACGGTACCGGCAGAAATTTCGAATGTCCCGGCACGTTTACCGGTGCCGATCACCAAATATCGCACGTGATAATTGAATTCGAGCATAGCCCAGTATTGAAATTTTGATTTTCGACTTTAACTTTTGCAAACCATTTGTGCTGGCGGTGCCACACACACCATATAACGGGGATTCCCTGGGGTGGGGGGGTTAGGCCTAAGGCAGTCGAAGGATTTGTCGACCGAGACAAGGGTTCGTGGAGTCGCCAGTCTCTTGTCATGCGAAGACGCGTGGCCTTTCTGGCCACGTAGTCCTCCGAGCCGTCCTCACTGAGATCGGCTGACTACCTGCCGTCAAGGAAGCCATCACGCCGGGCTCTTCTTCCGAACAACTTTTTCTGCTGAGGAATAGTCCTCCAGGCAGATCAGGTAATCTTGCCCACTGATGGTGGGTTCTTTATTATACACATCACATACATCCCCTATCGACCAAAAATCGAAATCAGTAATCTAACACGACATGATATAGAGATAGGCTAGAGGAACACAAATGATGTTTGCCAAATGCTGCTACTGTAGATACGTATACTGCAATGGTTTTTTTGATGCCGATTTTGATCCCAAATATCTAGTTCAAATATAACTACAGAAAAACTCAGGATGCGGCCGTAAAATAAAATGAATAAAAATTGTCCTCACGCATTATGCGGATTGTCCTTAGTAAAATTATCGCTTAATCTTATCCTGCAGGGATATCACTTTATTCCTTCTGTATCCAATGTTGCTTCGGAAACATATATAAGTTAAATAATGCAAAACTCCCGGTCTTTGAGCTTCGATACCAGGTAAACATTTTTACGGACGCTTGTTGTCGACTATGTTTGGATTGATTAATATCACGACGAATGACCGCGAATTAAAGTCTACTTGGATGCACATAAAAAGAGCGACCCGTTGGACTGGAAAATTAACGTTCGTTCACTCGTATACAAGCATCAGAAAGCTCAATGCATAACACACATGACGCGACATAATGAGTTGAGATACACAACACAACATTTTCCAACTACTGCTACTGTTAATGCAAATACAAATGCTTCTTGATTCCAGTTTTGATCTCAAGGATTTAGTTAGTTATTGTCAGAAAAATTCAAGATTCCGAAATTCGATTCATCACATTTCACTAACAGGATTTAAAGTGTTCAACAGCATGGTACGACAGTCATTAGAACCACCGTAGGTTCGACCTTTCTTTCCTGATTTCGTTTCCTTTTTTCAGAAGTTTTCATTCTCCGAGCACCACATTTTAAGCAGCCAAATTTAATCTATCTTGCATTAAGTTCTGTCCAGGTTAGAATCCGGAATCACTTGTATTAGTTATAGTGGCATGAAAAAGTGATCCACAAAGAACTTTGTACGGTATGTTTACCTAAGCGCCCAGTTTTTGCAAGTAGAATTTCACGGTGTTTCGCAGTGAGTCAAAAGACCAGATGGAAGTACCATATGTCTGCTTCATCGACGATGAACCTACGTCAGAATTGATTTTAATAGCTTCCCATTAAAGATTCTACACATGGCGACGGCACTACAGGAGATGTTCTGTAGTTGGCTTGCTGGCGACAACGTCAAAAGCAAACAGACATCACAATCTCCTCCCTCTGTGGCGGATATGGGTAAGGTGGAACAGGACTGAAGGTCGTGATATTAAGACGTGCCGATGACTTGTTTTGGCAATAGTGAATGATTCAACCACAACACCATCATTAAAGCCTACAAAGGTGTCGGTGCCATTGTAATATGAGTTGCCACTACGGCTGTCATCCAGCAGCAATCCACCCACCAGACAGTTCACCCATCGAGATTTTCATACAATGGGTTGTTATCACATGTAAGTGACTTTGGAGTGCAGTTTATTGGATAATGAAAGAAGCATCATAATTACCGAAACGAAGAAAGACATTGATATTTTCTCAAAGTACAGTAACACTGCTTTAATGTATTAAACTTATGTTTTATATACTAATCCATTAACAGATACTGATGATCAGATATTCCGATTCAATAATATATTTATCATGTAAATATATTAATGTTCTATAATTCACTATGGGAAGAGATCGAATTTAACAGTTTACAAACCATCGCAAAAAAAAGTGTCGATGTTGATATAATAGTATATAATGATTCAGGTAAAATAATGGCCTGCAAATCTCACTTTCAGTCCAGTGGCAAATTATTTAACGCTTTAAGGGTCAGACTGAGTGCCAATCATTGACCGGTTTAATGTTTTCGTTTTTATGTCTACATTCTTCTTTCTCTTTCATATGGCAATGGCGCTATATTCATAAACCGAGGATATAGTTATGTTCTATAGCCAATGCCAAAGTCCTCATCCGTTTAAATAGAATGTGTACCACTAAACCTCCTTAGAGTAGATGCTCCAACGAGCATTTTGAATAAATTTTTGTTGTGTACAAAATCAAACAGGTGCATTTATTCAACTATTCTCTCCTGACGGTATTTCTTTTTTCTTTGATATCTACTGAAGGCTTCTTGTGGTACCGTGTCTTCAAAAGAGATAACAAATCCTCCCAATCATCAACGAAGCTGTACGAAGGTGAGTGATGATCGAGGGAGTGTCTTTGTTATTGCGGCAGCCATCAGTACTGGTAGAGAGAGAAAGAGAGAGAGATTTTGCCAGTAGCGGAGTGCTATGTTGAAAGTCGATAGCTTCCAGTATCTTGGCAGCCAGATAGCGACATAAGGTGGAACCAAGAGGGACATATGTATACGAATCTAGAAGGCTAGGGCTGCTTTTGCAAGTTTAAGAAATATATGGAGGTCAAAAACCATAAGTCAACGCAACGAAGTCTGAATTTCAATCAACGTAAACTGGTGCTGGTTAAACGTCAGTTATACGTGCAGTATCAGTGGAGAATTGGTGTTTCTCTCAGGACTCATCAACCGAATGCTGAGCCAGCAGATTGTCGATGCAAACCGATATCAGTGAAAATTCCAACGAAGGTGGTTGGCCACACTACGAAGAGCGTGTTCAACGCAAACAAGCGATTAAACCAGAGAATACGGTGTGATGCAAGACCCATGGGTCGTGGCGTTACCGCGAGTTCTACATAGAAACAGAAAGGCCGATCAAAATCTGACTTGGACCCAGTCAAGGTTACAAGCAGCTGCCTATGATTGCCTTTCAGACAGCAATCTATGCAACTTAGGGATGAATAGCTGCTTTCTTCTTTGTTTCTGCTCATAACAATGATCCAGTTGCACAAAAATGCAACAAATAGGAAGCGGAACCGTCTGATTTCATTGCCAGACCAGTGGAAATCGGTGACCATGCACTGAATACCAAACACCGAGTACATGTTATTCATACTTATTCGTCCATCACGTTTATCGTTGTGTTAACCCACGAAAACATTCGATTCTGATACCTTCCAATTACAAACGGAAAAGTTGCCTGCTATGTATCGATTTAATATCAATGAAAACATTAATCCCATCTGTACATGTTACTCAAATTGATTTTAATCAACAAAATTTAAACAAGTTAACGCTCTCTGCCAACTACACCGCAAAAATGAGAAACTTTGAGTCCAGTCTGAGGTATATCTTCTGCAGTACGGTTAGATCACACATAACGGTAGCAAAGGTAAGAAATTGACTGCTCATTATTTTTACGAAATTCTAAGTCTCCGAAACGTTTTTGTAGCTTTTTTAATTATATATTCATGACCTAATTTATTCACAGAACTTATATTCTTGCTACCGCCCATTATTGGAGATATTAAACATTTTTTTACGTTTGAAGTTGGATGACTCAGAATGTGGACAATATAAGGTAATTATAGCGAGTACATAGGTTCCGCTTCCGTTACGAGAAAAGAGACTGACCATGGATAAATGATGGTATTCGCTCCAGCGGTATAACGCTTTGAAGGCAAACAAATGATGTGGGGGGTAAGTTGATTGTGAAGAAAGAAAAATATTGCCCGGAAATGATGCACAAGGAAGCATTTCTGAAACAATTCATTCAATTGAATGAGTTTCGCGCGTATCATAGCGCAGAAGCATTGGGCGTGGAGAACGCTCGAGGTGTTCATTATGTTTTAGCATCCATTGCTTTAGGAATATGTAATGTTTGATGTATGTTTTCGCTACAACCGCTCCATTTAAAAACGTCACGAAAATTCATTTGAGCGGATTTCGAAACCAATGCTCTGATAACGGTTTTATACTTTGTCAGGTGAACCTGTAATTTTTTGGTACCACAAATTCATGAGTATGTTCTTTGGGATGCACTTGCAAAAGTGGCAAAATCAGTCTAAAAATTATCGTTGCATCTCATTTTTTTAAATGAAAATCAGTTTCTGGATATTTTTAGCGCTTGAGCTTAAAACAGCTTCCATATAAAAGGTAATTTATAGCGACGAATTTTTAGATCTTCTCATACTCAAACGAACACAGCCATACAAATATTGAATTTGGGTGATAAACTATTTCCATTTTTCAACTGGGGCCATGATAGTATGGAGTTATTTCCACCTTTCCTGTTCAATTACTTTTTTTATCAAGTTCGTCACGATGTATTGGGCTCGAGCTACCGTAACTCTACAGCAGGAACCTGATAATTCAGTTCGTTATCAGCAATGGTTTATTTTTTTGATTTTAGTAAAGTGGATCAGTTGCTGCTCATGGTTGCGACAATGTCGCAATGCGACATCTTCCAAATCTTCGGTCGCTGTAGCCCTTTACTAACCCGTAGATGGGTGATCACAGTTTGCTGGGGAGGTACAAGTATCACGGAAACAAAAGGATAATATACCTGGAACACAATGGCAGGGAATTACTAGAGTGGAAGGAAGGGGAGTGATGACGTAATACGCTTACACAAACAAAGAAATTCGTCAATCGCTTGCATGTAGGGACGATCATGCATTCCCAAAACATTTCTTACCTCGTGGAAGAGTTGTCTACCTCGGCCCTCTCGGGTATTCCAAAAGTCATGCATCTTAGCCAGTTCGTCGCCTACATACATATATTGTTGTGGGGGGTTGAGGGGAATTCATGTGAATTTTAAAATCTCGCCTTCTTGTGCACCCACCTTTGCTAGAGAGTCCGCCTACTCATTGCCTGGAATTGAGCAATTTGATGGGACCCCTGCAAATGTAATGCGGAAATGAGTCCGAGAGGGTCAAAGAAGACCACATTCGAGAACCAAAAGAATGGTCGATTGCCATAGAAGTTTAATGCTGAGTCTTCCGGGGGAGTCCAAAATGATCAGAGAAAATTGATCCTTTGTTGACATTTCTGTTTCAAATGCATACATTCCAGTGTATTTTGAATCAAACATGACCACAAGGTATTTGAAGGTCAAAGATTGGGTAATGTCTCTTCCCAATAGCTTTAGATGCCGTTGGGCTGGGAACAGCTTTCTGGTAAACACTACTAATTCGCTTGTTTGCAGTGAATACCCGATCCCCAAATGTTTAGCCCAGATGAACAGATTATCTAGGGAATTTTGCAATTGTCTTTGCAAGATTTCCGCAATCGGACCTCTAAAGACGTTTATCGCTAGCACCGTCTGCAGTTGACTTCGCGTGCATCAATTATTCGAAGCAAGTTACCAATATCTTCAACACAAAAATTACTAAAGCGAGGAACTTAAGCATAGGCTTTAGGAGTCAATGAATTCGAAAAGGAAACGAGCACGGATCCAGCCGGGGGAAGAGGATCGGTAGAATTATTACCAAAAGTTACCATCGTTGCAAAATGTTGCCAATGTGCTTCTTGAGGTCATGACGCGACATGCGATTCAGCGTCTTCGACGTTTTGACAAACCATCAGTGATTGAGAGTAATAATCGGTAGTGATCACCGCTGCGAAGATCGCTGACTGCCTTCCACAGACAGTCTAATGGCAGCGAACAAAGATACCAGAGTTGACTCTCCCTGGAAAGAAATTTTGCTATTAGTGTTGCTTCCCATTCAGACACTGGCCAATGCCGGAAACCGTGAGAGACCACACCAAGAGAGATGAGAGGCCAGCCAGCGAGCCTGTTCGTCGGAGGGCCTCAGAAGTCAGAAGGCCACCACGAATCCATGCAGTGACGACGACTACCGGGTAGTAGTCGCGCCAAAACCAGAGGATCGGCAGCTCCAACCGAGCGTTCACCAGAGCTGCTGCGAGGTGATCGTCGGGACGACCAGGTCTATCGCGGCACCCCGCCGCAAGCCGTAGATTTGTCCCGCTTGACCAGCGTCCGGTATTCTGGACCTTTACGCTGTCATAGCGACGGCATGGGGTGACGCGGCTCAGCCTGCAACACCACATACCACGTAGGCATTAACAACGGCACAACGCGGGCGCGGCGACGACGACAATGACTGGTGCGATAGCTGGCCACTGCGATGCAAAGTCGCTGAAGGTGAACAAGCGCCAGGATCGGATGGCATTCCGAAACCTGGCCATCAAGGTACGGGCGTATCTCGCTGGATCTCAGAAATGTTCTAGGGTGGTGATGCAAAGCGTCCGGACGAGGGGCGTCATCCTGGCGCCGAAAATCAGACCTCTTGTATTTGCTACCAAGAACTGCGAGAGGCACCGGGAAGTCGTCGACATGCCAGGCTATGTGTCTGTTGATTTTGATGGGTAGTGCTCGAGAGGCTGTCTCCAGCGATTTAACATCCATAGGTATAGGAATTATAGGCAGTCTAATATTCGTTTCCACTTGAAATCGGTGGATGTCATCCTGTCCGTCACCAAGACGGCTGAGGTGGCAATCAGCGCAGAAAGTCTGGGCCTTCACTGTGCAGTGATCCACCCTTGTCTCGTGAAAATCCGTAGAATCACGTACTGGTATACAGCAACAACACAGAGGCAGGCCAAGCGTGTCCAGATCTACCGCAGGCGTCCCACAAGGTTCGATCTGGGTCAGGTGTTATGGAGCACGATGTACGATAGGGTACTACGGCGAGTTCCCGAACAGGAGTGAAGATAATCAGGTTCGCGGACACGACATCACTGAAAATTCATGGTGAATCCATTGAAGAGGTGGAGCTCACGGCCTCACTTTCGATTGGCAGTGTGGATTGATGTATGAGTTCTAGGAAACTGAGGTCACAGTGTTGAATAATCGAAAATAGGCGTAACATGCGACGATCAGTGCAGGTAACTGCCCACTAGAATCGAAGAGGTCTTTGAGGTATCTTGGGGTCATGATCGATGATAAACTATCCTTTGTCAGTCACCTTGATTACGCCTGTAAGAGAGCCTCTATGGCTTTATCGGCATTATCTCGAATGATGTCGAATGACTCCACGACTTGTGCAAGAGTAAAGTGTAAACTCTGGCCAGTGTCCGTCACAATACATACTTAGGTACGGTGGGCTGGCATGGATCGCCACGACAGTACCAAGAGCTATCAAAGTAATGAAAATGCGGAAGCTTGAGCTAAGAAGTTAATTGCATACCAAACGATATCACGCGACACGGGTGGCATCTCCAAAATGGGATGGGCTGCAATAGGCATTGTCAAGAGGATGTACAGTGCTTCGAACAACGTGGGTAAGAGGTATTTGAAAGACCACTAGAGCCGCATCCATGGTTAAAGAGGCAAGGGAATGGAACAACTCCACCAAAGGTCGGTGGACCCGTCGATTAATCCCCGAATTAACCAGGTGGAGTCGGCAGGCGACACGGTCAGGTGAGACTTCCACGAAACGCAGATATTGACCTGGCCACGGCTGTTTTAGAAAATGCCTGCACAAATATGGGCGTGCACTGGTCACTCCGCATGCAGCGAGTCGCCGCTGCGGGACGTGTGTTCTTCGCGCATCACATGCCCTTGCTTCGAACAGTGCGAGATCCGGCATGATTGCCGTACGCGCTCACGACGCCACGGACAATTTGGTCTCAGAAGATGTGCCAGGACCGACACGTCTGGGACGCGGTATGCGTAGCAGCCTACCCAGATCGTCCTCGATCTCCAACAAAAATGGCAAACCGACCGGTGAGCCACGTCACTGCGGGACCGACCTAACTGCTACTAAAGCCCTAAGTTATTCGACATAATGGGTGCTTAACAAGGACAATAGCCCCCTCCCCGAACTAATACCGAAAGGTTGTTCCGGGGATCGTCAGGAGAAGCAATGCAGGTGGGTTTTAGTGGGTCGAGGCTGGCTCCCTCATCCTCACACCCTGAGTCCTTCAGGTGTCTGATTGCAGATTTTCTATCCAGCCTAAATAAAAAACATACGGTGATCACATCTTGATCCTCACTCGAAGAACTATTCATCGAAAGACGAATGAGGGGCCATGATACAGTCATTTGCATGAAGTAGTTTCCAACTGTAGAAATAAGCAGGACAATAAGTCATCAAGCGAGGAAGCATCTGAAACTGACAAAGAGGCATTGAAAAATGTCTTATCCACAATGTCCCCAAATTAATCTTATCTCGCTTGGACGGGATATTTTTTTAGAATTGCGAGAAGACGTAGTACTTGTGTTTGGCAACTTCTAACGATTACTGTTATTAGATAGACGCTCCGTGTTGCGACTTTAACATTTCTGCATACGTCTTCTTGGAGCGCTCTGCTTCACATTACCAGTGCGCTTCTTGTAAAGGGGGCAGTTCTGCAAATCGTGGAGAGGCTCTTTACCACCGTGAGCACACTTTGTTGCTCCCTATTGGCAACCATCCTCTAGATGCCCAACTTTGGCCGCATTTGCCACAACGGGGCTTGTTGTAGCCAAAAGCAGCCGTGCGTCCCAGTTGTTTGCACTTGGTAAAATTAAATACCCTTGGTACAAAAGGGCGCCCTGGAAAGAAAACATTATCAATTTCAACAAATTTTGAGAGAATTGATCCGGTGAAGGTAACTTTTAGCTATTCCGACATTGAATAGCGTCTTTGCTTTCCATCTACCATTGTTGCTGCATGCAATTGTTTTGCATTCAGAATTTGTTCAATGGTAGACGAAACAGAATCAAGATGCCGCCCCATGCCTTTCATAACGTCTTCACACGTCAGACTCGCTGCAGAAACCACACCATTTATCTCCCTATCTCGAGATGGGATGTCGACGTAGTACTCGGCATTATAACCTACGTCGTTAGCAATTTCATTGGCAATTTTATATGTAGGTGCATGAAATTCGGTCCCCGGATAACGACGCGTCAAATTTCCATGTCCACGTCCAAGAAGTCTAAGGCTTTTACTTTCTGCCGGAAAGTAGACAACACAAGGAGAGGCAGAAGACGGCTGGTAACATCGCGTCCTTAAAACATATTTGGGAGGCAAGACGCTTTCCGTATTTTAATTGCTACCTTTAACGAAAACTGTACAAGTGGTTGTCATCGCCATGAGCGGCATTTTACAAAAGATTTAAAGGTTTTTTTGTTTTCTATACAATTTAAAAAATAATCAATTTCGACCGTCACGAAAAGTGGTCAAGTTTTGAGCATGAATATCTCAGTTGTCTTTCCAAAAAAATTCAATACGTTTGCATCAATCGATCAATAATATTAATCGCATCGATTCCAAAAGATACTATTTTTAATTTAGGGCCAGATTCTATTGAAAAAAAAATCATACCTAACATGCCTTGTCTTCAGAAGTATATTAGTTCAAATAATATTGCATTGTACAATCAAAATTTGTTAACATTCAGTAAAGTAGTATTACGCACAGTAGCAATCGTTTTTGGGTATCGTTCAAGTGAAGGCGAAGGATAGGAAACAGAAAAAAAATGTTTCACTTTTTGTCGACATTTTCCAAAAAATTAGAAATTTCGTGTGACTGTATTTGAGAGCTTGATTAAAAAGGCTCTTATTTTATAATCTTTGCTTATTAGTTGTTATGTTAATACATCCTTACAATTTGATTCCATAAAATAAGCATCATATCCATGCTGTATTTGCATTGCCATTTTACTATTGTGAGTGTTCAATATGGTCGTTGTGAAAAATGTAAAATTTCAAGTCAACATATATCAAAATATAACACATTTACCACCATTTTCTGGACGTGTTTATTTTTGGCTATTTCTGTCAGATTTGTCCTGTAAATGCCCTGCTATGATGTTCTTCCGCTGTTATGAATGAGATCTCTCAAATCCCGGACAATTTTTGCATTAGTTCAATTGTGTTGCAAATTTAATTGTACCGATGCCCAGGGAGTCGAAAAAATTTCCATTCGGAAACATCCAAGACCAGACCAGGACTCGAACCCAGTAACCCAGTAACATGGTGTTGCATCATAGCTGCGTCCTTACCAACTGGACTATGGGAGTATCGAGCAAGCTTCCCGCATCAATAGCGATAATCTAATTTCCGTTGGAAAAACCAACGACATACCTTCCATTCTTCAGTTTTGTATTTCCTGACCTACAATGTGGCAGAGCCGCATCCAATGTCGGAATATCGAAGTGTGAAGGTTGAAAAAAAAATCTTCAACCAACCAGTTCGAACAAGGGCGGGTACCATTTTGATTGAGCATATCATGGCATGTCATTTCGCGTTACATTATGGCACTTTCTCCCCGAACTGTATTATCGAGCTGCTGAGGGAGGAGGTGGAGTCGCGCGATATAAACTTATAGTATGACTAGCAAGGGCGGGTTCTTTCCTGCAAATCGATTGCCCTTTTAGTGATAGCGGCTGGGGGTAGAAGCGATGGAAGAAGTCATACGACAGTGGCGACGACGACGACGACGACGATTGGGGAAAAATTCAATTTAATTTTCATCTCGCATTTTCGGAGCTGATCAATGTTATTCGAATGCATTGGAAGCAGCAGAAGAAGGCTACGAGTATTGGGAAGCAATCTTGTCATATGTTCGTATGTGATTGGTAAGGGAAATGGTTCATACACATATTGGTTGATTTCATCCGACCTCGCCAGAATGGCAGTAGAGGGACGTTGCTAGGAGGAAACTAATTTTCTCCAAACCGAAATTGGACTATTCAATTTGCTTGCAGCTTGCAAGACAGCAAAATGAACATCGTAAATGTGGTTGCCTATTCGTTTTCAACACGTAAAACACATGTGGAAGTACCGAATGGGAAGTACCGATCAGCCCTGTTCGACCAGTAGTACATTGGATAATTAAGACACAAACCAGCCCTCTCGAAACCATGCCACGCCTGCATGGTCCACAAACCACTAATTAAAATGGCATTCACCCATTTCACAAAAGCAATCGTTTCTTGCAAAATGTTTCCTTTCATTTTCATCCTCTTATAATTTTTTTCAATGCACACAGCCCTCGGTTTAATAGCGTGATTAGATCCCAATCTGGTGTCACGTTGTATACCGAAAGCACAATGGGCCTTTTAATTGAGAGCCTCATTTTCCGATGAAAGGTGATGCTTGTTTGCATCAACACTGGCTGTAGAGAGCCAATTTTAATTTCAGATACTCGTTTATCACCGATGGATGTGGTTACGAAACGTTGGGGTGAAAGAGGTACCTAAAGTAAATCAGCGTGCGATTGCATAACACTTTCGACGCACCCTGAATGGTGTGGCATCGTTTTGGACGGTTAGGAGTGGAATAAGTGGAACTAGCACTCACTTGGTTGATGGTTAGCAATGGTGAGATGAGCGAAGCGTTCCGCGAGGTGACAAGCAATCCAAAGAGCATTTAGAAATTGGATCATTGTAGAACTAAAATTGTGTCAAGGAATATCCATTATGAGCTGTCTTCCAAAACATGTTTGGCACCATGGTCTCGGGCTTTTATCGACAATGATCAGCACGGATTTATCAATAAGCGACCAAGAGATAAAATATGCGCTACGTGTCCATTTAAATTTACAACCTGGAAACCCGGCAGCACATCGATACGGTGTACGTGGATTTCTCGAAGAATTTCGACTAAGTTCTCCACAAACTTCCTGTCGATAAACTCAAATGGATTTGTTTTCCTGGTTGGTTGGCTGATTGTGCATCAGTGAAAATTGTACCGTTACTCGCGGCCCGAGGTTTGGGGGAACTACAATTCTATGAGTGGAAAGCGGAAATTTAAAGCAGGATCTATAAAACACATGTATTTTTAATTCTAATTTGTCTACCTCTAGCTTTACATATTGTTATTTGAACGAAAAACTAATACTTGTTAGGCAAACTTCAATCTGAGTCTAATGTCAATCAAAATCACATAGATAAGTTTCATGAAGTAGAGCCAAAACTTCTCGATCCGATACGTTAGGTTGTCCACATTGAGTCCAAAGCAAAGCACAGAAGCAAATCTGATTCTTGCTGTGATCTACTTTCTTGTATGTTTGTCCATATTCACAAAGATTGCTGTCGCTCAGCCCAAAATGGTATAAATAAGCGTTTAAAAATCAATGACTAGACAGGAAGTTAGCCATCACACGAATGAAGTCTCGACCCACATCCATTCCTTCAAACCAAGATTTCTTAGACAGCTTGGAGATAATAGAATGTGGCCGTCTCCTCAAATCCCTTAATTCTATTTATTTTGCCAACTGACACGTGACTTGTGGTAATTTTTCCAAGATAAATACCGCCTTCCACAGGACTCGCCTTTGTAAACAAGTCCGCAGCCTCATTGCCTAAAATCAAACTCAAGAAGGGATGCATACAAATAAAAGAATTAGGAGCGAATAACGTCTATTGTGCTGAGACTGTCGGTAAAAATGTAGTGGCAAATGTGTTACAGTACGAGGACCTTGAATTTTACAATTGATGCTATGAAGTCCAGACTACCCTATCAAATACCTATCGGTAAAATGTGTGGATTTCTTCTTTCATCGCGTTTCAAGCTTATTGCTTTCACAATGAGCTGATTGCTTGCTATCAAATTAGTGTTCTAAATGCGCTTCGATGCTTTCGATGCCAGGTACCATTTTCGAATTAGTATGTTGAGTCAGAATTTTTCTTCGAAAAATCTAGACCAGATCGGGAATCGAACCCAGTCACCTTCAGCATGGTGTTGCCTTATAACCGTGCCTTTACCGATTGCGCTAAGGGAGGACACATGATGTCAATTAAGAGGAATCAACTTGGCCAAATTTTTCAGCATATATCGCCGGAGCAGTCATAGGACGATGATATTCTGGGATTCCGTGAAGCCTGCTTCATAGATAAATCAAAATGAATCAAATTGTCGAAGTTCGAAAAGCAAACACGATTTTAAATATTCGGCGAAAGGACATCCTGTGTTATGTACACGTGGTACAAAGTCATAAATCAAATTTGAAGATTCAACTCAGGAAGCTTCCCATTTTTTCCGATTACCTGGGGATTCGTAGCTTCACTTCTAGAGAGACAATTCCAAAAACGAATTTAACAGCTTATCTTATGAGACGAGAACATGCAACCTAGCGCAATACGAAGATACTTATACTAAATACGCTCCAGGATTTACCGTACGGTATAGATCTGGTGTCAAGCGGCCGATGATGAAGCCAGCTTAATAAATTCCGACATATTCATTCATTATAGATGAGAGATGATGGAAGATGATCTGGGATAGCACTTCGTAGGCGGCATTCAGAATGGTGATCGCTCAGAAGTTCTCACATCCCAACTTGTGTTTCTTTTTATTACGGTTTAAAAAACAAAATAATTTGCATCACAAAATATCTCGGTTTTTTTTCTACCTGTCATTTTTTTCAAGTTAAAGGGGTTATAAAGTAGCATTACATGCACTTTTTATTATAGGTTTACCTTTTCGAAAAAAAAAAACACATACATGAAATACAAAATTCAAAAACATTTCAAAAAGGCCAAATAAATAAACAAACTCAATGGAACTCAACTTTATAACCACAATAACTCGCAATCAATGACAAGTAGAAAACATTTCATATACATACAATCCAACGCTCACCATTTGGCAGTGATTTTTTGAAAGAAAAATGTTTGCAGTTACACGAATCATATTGTTTTGATGATGGCATGTATTTAGCAGCATCGTTCAAATTTAGTTGTAATCAGATAGATCTCACCGAAAATTGTTACTGATGTTCAGTCTTCATTTGGACGGCTTCCCTGTGATACTAAAGGATTTATGTCCCTGCAGAAGTAGCACTCTGCTATTTAACAAATATTTTTACATCATTTTTTTTTGAGTGGAACAGCACGGATACAATTAGTACAGATAAACTGTTGGTGTTGTGCGGGTCTCAAATTTTGCTGCGCCATTCTGCATCACCCTGCCGCGGCTAGCAGCCTTCTGTGATCACATGACCCGTGTAGGCGTGAGAATGAATTTCTGAGGACGGGAGGTCGGTCGTCACGCTCTTCTAGGTTGTCAAATCAACAGCCGCAAACTTAAAATAAAATAAATCTGTGATAGTATTATCAACAACAGATCTTCTACCACATAATTCTAATTGATTGAACACATGTGTAAAACAAAAACAATATCTTTGCCTCCACGTGCAAATGCTTTTCTTTTCTTATAAGATTTATCATGGGATCGATAGAGAAAGAAATATTATTTTTCCTCTTTTTCTCACGCAAAATAATGTTGCTTTATATTGAGGTATGCCTAAAGCCCTTTTCACTATCAATAACTTTGCTGCAGAAACCAAATCGATCTAATAATCCATTGTTGAGTTGTATTATTGTTTAGACAAACCAGTCATTTTTATATATATCCTTCCCGAAAGTTGGTCCAAGAAAAAAAAATGGCAAACTGATGACATCTTGACATGACATCTTTGGTCATAAGAAACGTCTGAGCAAAATTTCAACCAAATCAAATAATACAAAGAAAATACGATTTGCGAATCGTTATGGAACTGTTAAAAAACTGCAGGGAAGTCGAATAAAATAATGATAACGAAATCTAAAAAATCTTTCTTTAACAAATATTTATAGGTTGTCTCAAGTAATCCGATTTCTGTACGTAGTTTTATTTTTAGCGAAATTTGCCAACTTGAACTAAACTAACTATATTGACCCGTAACGCTGATAGATCACCTTTTCGTGGTGCGTTACGGGGTATCAGATCTACCACCGAACCCTAGTCCGAATAAGTTCAAACTAGGGAACATATTTGTTTTTGTAGTCAAAGGAACGTATAATAGTCCTTATTACAATCTTCAGGAAGTCTTAGCGTTGATATCGTAGCACGTAACTTTGAGACGATGGCGGAAACATCAGGCTTAAGGCGGAAGCTGGTAAGATTGGGCTTGTGATTAATGCGTTGAAAAAAAACTACATGAAGGGAAGAGGCTCACGAGAAGACAATGTTAGCCTCCTACCACGAGTTCAGATCGACAATGATAAACTCGAGGTAGTAGACGAATTCTTGTAACTGAGCTCATTGGTGACTGCCGAAAACAACACCAGCAGAGAAATACGAAGGCGCTTATTGGCTGCAATCGTGCCTACTTCCGAAGAACGCTATAATCTTACAAAGCTGGCTATCTACAAGACATTAATTATACTGGTAGTTCTCTACGACCACGAAACATGGACATTGCTAGTGGAGGACCAACGCGCCTTTGGTGTCTTTGAACGGAAGGTGCTGCATACCAACTACGGTGGAGTGCAGATGGAAGTCGGAACGTGGAGGAGGCGAATGAACCACGAACTGCTCCAGTTACTGGGAGAACCTCCCATCGTACACATCGCAAAAATCGGTCGACTACAATGGGCTGGGCATGTCGTAAGAATGTCGGACGGCAGCCCTGTGAAAATGGTTCTCGAAAACGAACCGACAGGTACAAGAAGAAGAGGCGCGCAACGAGCAAGGTGGATCGATCAAGTAGAAGGCGACCTGCGGACCCTCCGCAGACAACGAGGCTGGCGAGTGACAGCCATGGACCGAATAGAATGGAGACAACTTCGGTGTACAGCAGAGGCCACGCCGGCCTTAGTCTGATTGTTAAGGGTAAGGTAAGGCTTCTGATGCATATTCAGTATCGGAGTTATGGTTTGTTTTGATTGCAATGAATCCGGTTTTGACTGATAAAGGGTTTAAATAGTGGAAACTTTCAACAAAACCTGATTCATTGCCAACAAAACAAACAATGACAGCTGTAGAAATACCAAATACTTCATCATTTCTCTAGTGATGAAGTAACATCATTCTCTAGTGATGAAGTAACTCGACATTCACAAAATAAAGGATAAGGGATATATTGTTCTGTCATTACCTGCCCTGATGCAATTACCGATTCTTCCTAACCACACTGTGGATGATAAAGTTAGACCTCTCGATTACCGGAAAATTGATTACGCTTTGCTTATACAGTTTCTTTATAATCTGGATTGGAACAACATTCTTGAAAGCACGGACGTTGATGAAATGTCAGAACGATTTTGTGGTGTTATAAAACATTGGCTGGCTTCGAATGTACCTCTCAAAAGACGTCAAATTTTCCCTTCATGGAGTACTCCGCTGCTTCGCAAGCTTAAACGAGAACGGAATTCGGCTCAGCGAAAACTGAGACGATGCAAAACAGCTGATACTAAGCGGAAGTTCAAGCATGCAAGCACTGCCTTTTGTAGGCTCAACACTTCGTTGTACAAGACACATGTTTTAAAAGTGCAATGGAATTTGCGACGAAATCCTCGAAGCTTTTGGAGTTTTGTCAACAGCAAAAGGAAAAACTCCAGCATTCCGTCCAACATACGGCTGAGCGATAGAGAGGCTACCTGCGTCTCCGAAGCTACTGAGCTTTTTGCGGAGCACTTTGCTTCGGTGTTCGAACAAAGAGTAGCAGGTGATAATAAAGCTGAGTCTGCTGCCTGTGATGTACCAATGGATTTTTTGAATTTGACCACGTTCGTGGTAACTGAAGAAATGATTATTGCTGCGTCAAGAAAATTAAAAAGTTCTGTTTCGCCTGGTCCGGATGGTTTTTCCTGCTGTGGTTTTTTGTCGTTGTGCAGCTGTCTTGGCTAAGCCCCTTGCAGTCATATTTACTCAATCTTTCCAGCAAGGTAAATTTCCGGTCTTATGGAAGCAATCACTCATGTTTCCGGTGTTTAAAGTCGGTGATCGTCGAGATGTAAAAAATTATCGTGGCATAACAAGTCTCTCAGCAGCGTCCAAATTGTTCGAAATTATATTAAGCCAAGCCGTCTTCACTAGTTCGAGAAGCTACATATCGACTGATCAACATGGATTCATTCCTGGAAGGTCGGTGGCGACCAACTTACTGGACTTTTCTAGTACGTGCATATCGGCGATGGAGCAAAATACACAAGTCGATGTCATTTACACCGATCTAAAAGCTGCCTTCGACAAGATCGACCATAACATTCTTCTGTGTAAGCTTTCTAGACTGGGTGCATCAGCATCACTTAAGGCTTGGCTGCATTCGTACCTGACTGACAGAACTCTTCGGGTGCAAATTGATTCCTGTGTATCAAAGCCATTCACCAGTACGTCTGGCGTGCCTCAGGGAAGTAACTTGGGCCCGTTACTTTTTACGCTCTTCTTCAATGATGTTGCGGATTTATTGGGAGCTAGGTGCAAACTTGTATATGCAGATGACATGAAACTCTACTTTGTTGTTCGTACGGTAGATGATTGCCATTGCCTTCAAAGTTTACTGAACCTGTTCGTGGAATGGTGTGGTCGGAATAAATTGATCGTTAGTATCCCTAAGTGTGTTGTGATGACGTTCCATCGTGTAAAGAACCCAATACATTTCGACTACTGTATTGATGGCATTCCGCTTCGTAGAGTTGATAAAGTAAATGACCTGGGTGTTCTTTTGGATGCGAAGCTGGATTTCCGTCTACACTATCAAGCCATAATTTCCAAAGCTAATCGTCAACTTGGATTCATTTCCAAGATCGCACGGGATTTCAACGACCCCCACTGCTTAAAGGCGCTGTAATGTTCACTAGTCCGCCCTATACTAGAAAACGCATCTGTTGTCTGGAGTCCGTATGAAGTTACCTGGATTCTACGTCTTGAACGGGTACAGAAGAGATTTGTAAGGCTGGCTTTGCGAAACCTTCCATGGCGTGATCCTGTCAATTTACCGCCGTATCCAAGCAGATGTTTGTTATTGGGGTTAGACACTCTGGAGCAAAGAAGAAAAAATCAGCAGGCAACATTCGTCGTTAAGCTTTTAAACGGTGAAGTGGATTGTCCGGAATTGCTATCACAGCTGGTCTTTCGTGTCCCTCAACGAATGTTACGGAATTCTTCCTTGTTGCAACCAAAATATCACCGAACTGCATATGGCTACTACGAACCACTGACGGCCATTATTAGGACTTTTTCGGCAGTTGAATCTGCCTTTGAATTCGCCGAATCATCCAACAAGTTCCGAAACAGGATACAAAGAATGTTGTAGTGTTAAAATTTATGTATTGAGTATTGAGTAGAGACGTTGTGTTTTTTGTTCAATTTTATTTTTTTATTTAATTAAGTTTTAATTATATTCATGTAGACACAAAAGTCGGATGAATTAAAATAAATAATAATAAAATAATAAAAATAATAATATACTACAATAGATCAAATAGTGGTCGCAGTGGTTCATGTCCCGAACAGACGAAAAAAAAAAACTATTCTGAAATCTACGGTATTTGTCAATTCACTATTCCATTTTCAGGGGTTTCGACTATTTTTTCATTCGACGTGTTGTCCATTTTACCTTTTGTTTCTGTTCTCTCCATTCTACCTTTTTTCCCTTAGACCTTTTGATGAACAAAGTTTAATCATTCGATCTTTTATCAAACAGCATCATTCGGCGTTATGTGAATAATTAGGGTACAGGACGGGATTAAAGCAGTTTATTCAGCTCCTGGGACATCTGATGAAGCTATATATAATCGACAATTAGAACTGCCAATATTTAGACGTTAATCGCCCGGCTTACTTCTGATCTATCGGAACATATCTTTAGCAACAAGCATTAGACTTAGAAAATTTCATAGCCATGGAATAAAGTTCCTAATTGTAGGGACTTATTAAAAGCATGCGGATTGCTTTCGTTTGACGAAAATGTTTTCTTCAGCTACGCAATCTGTACATAAACTTAAGCTGTGTACCAACTCGCGAATTAATTTTAATTGATGATGATGATGATGATGTGAACTACCATCGTATGTAGCAAGGCGACTGCCTATAGCAATGGACTGTTTTAACTAAAGGATTTGATCAAGGTTATACAGTGGTAAATGTTCATCGTATTCCTGTATGAAGGGCCAAACACGCATTGTGGGCCCGTAAGCAGATACACTTACGCGTTACTCAAAGCGACAGGGCTCTAAAGAGAATCTTTTTTCTAGAAACAAGTTCACAGAAACTACTCCAAAACCGAGAACTCACCAAGTAAAATGTCCCACTAGATGGGGAGAAGAGCCCACCTGCTATTCACGAAATGTCAACAAGAGTAAGTTGGCAGTCCCATTCTTTCTATCCAATTCGCTTCAATCGGGTGCTCTGATGGTCCCCCCCTTTATCATCACATGATTATTATACTACATAATTTGTTATTAAGCATATGCAATACCTTTAATAATTCTAAACTACCACCCCTGCCAGTGACATAAGAGAAACATACAATTTCAGTGCTGCCAATCTGTTTCTATAAACATGCTTTAATGACCTATCGTAATGTTCATGCATCATCAATTCATTCTTATGTTGTTTGTTCTTGTTTAAAAAAAAAAAAAATTAAGTGTTTGTTGAGTTGCGTTGTCTTTTATTAGGCCATCTATTTAAAAAAAAAGAAAATCTATCACTCATAATAATACTAACAATAATTATAATTTAACCACCACCAGTTATCCTCTGGTGTTTTTTCCTTTATCCTTACTTGGTGGTTTCTTAGTATAAAATTTTAAATTTTCAGGTTTTCTGCAGTGAATGAAAACATCTCCGCTCAATTTCAAACTACTTCTATTCAATTTTCACCGCCTACCGTGAGCTAACGGAACTATCAATACTTTCTCTTAACAACTTTGTTCTAGCAAAAATAGCTGTCTACTCCTAGAGCCTCATGGTGATGAGAAATTATTTCCTTCTCAAAACAACATCATCACATATCGTTACTCCGCGTATGAGAGAATACAAGGAAAGACTTTATCAGTGTAAATAAAGGGTGTCGACAGTTAAATTGCATCACTTTCAATAAGCTGTAACATTTCACCATTTGGGTTAATTTCAACGAAATTTTGGGTGAAATTACCACAGCGTGATTTTCATTGTGAGATGCGTCTTAGTTTCTAAAATGGAGTCGAAGGAGCAGCAAGTGCGCGGAGACATGCAGGAAGGAGCAGCAAGTGCGCGGAAACTGGACCAGTCGAGTTATTAGTACGAGACACTGAAGAAGTCTGCACATTGTAGACGAAATACGCGTATCTGTCGAAGATAAGCAAAGGTAGTTGGAATTAAATGGAGATTACTAATTTTTCTTCTAATTTATAGTTACAAGTATTCCACTAAACAGCTCAAACACTCTAGGATTCCTCCTAAAGTTGTTATTACAGAACAGGAAATGTTAAAGTCATGGTTAAAAGCGGAAGAATATGCGGGTCAAGCGTTGTACAAAATCTGTCATTTTTGAAAAAAAAATTTAAGGAGAAGTTTTTACTCTAATCAATCGAAACTTTTTTACAATTATAAGAGTATCCATGTAGTATACAAAAATATGTTTTTCTATTTTTTTTTCCACAAAATGGCGGCTGTTAGAGTGCTTTGAAAAAAACATTGAATTTTGCTTGTGCCAGCTCTCCTGGTCGCAGTTTTGATCTGAAACCTGCTTGCCTAAAAAAAATACATTAATTACATTAATATTTAGTAGATGAATTAAAAAAAAATTTTTTACAAAAATTGCGGCTTTTGGCGTAGCCTTTATGAAAAATCCATATTTTTTCCGCCATTTTATCACATTTTTCCAGTGGCGTCCTGTCAATATGTGCACCTCGTGCACTGCACAGTCTAAAATTGTATATTTCATGTATTATCAAATTCATCGATTTAATACTCCGTTAAAACTCGCAGACTGGGCATTTTAAATGGTGCACCAGATCCTGTATATACCACACGTGGATCGTTTGTAAATGTTTTTTTTCCTATAACTTGATTGCCGATGAGTTAGTGTCTGTTTTGTGCACTTTGTGGTCTGCACAGAGTAGTTTTACTCACTGGCTAGTTGCAATTTTATTCTGTTGTTTCGGGACATTAACAATGTACTTTTTGTGGCATATCACAAGAGACTCGGCAAAGGAGGAAGTATAGAGCAAGATATTGTTGTCAAAATTGACGTCCGGCTTCAAAAGAAAGTGCACAACCGGTAAATTTTCTGACGAGACGCCACTGCATTTTTCCATATGTTTTGATAATATATTACAATAATTTTTAATTCATCTAGAAGGTAATTCTACAATAACAAAATCCTAAAAGTTTCAGCTCAATCGAATAATTAGTTTTTGAGTTATCACCGGCATAAACTCCGAAAATGCTGTTTTGAAAAAACGCGTTGAAAGTTTTAATTATCGGTCTGCGCGCGAAGAAGGCGTCTTCGAAAAACGATGAAACAAAACACTTGGAGTTTGAATTTCGAAAAAAATTTCCCATTAATAATTTCATTGTATATTTTTACTACTCTTGAAAAATATAAAAGGTGCGATAATATTTTAAAATCCAGAAACAAAGCTTTATTAAAATATGCAGGTACGAAGCTTTTCCACTGGATCACATCGGTATGAGTGATTTACAGTAACATCTTTACAACCATCGAAAAACGGAATAACGATGGATAACATTTGAGAAATGGGGAGTCTTAGTTTAGTTTATAGCAATTTTATTTTTTTCAAGAATACATACTTTAAAAATTCATAACTCATGAACCACACTCTAAAATGCACTTTCAATCTATGAGATAACCCCGGGTCTAATGTGGAAACCGGTTTTTCCTCACTTTTTTACATAAGTAACACATTTTTGAGCAAACGTTACCCCAAAATCTGATTTACACACCAGTGTCTGATCGCAGTTCAGCTCAGGTGTAAAATTTAAGTTTGCAGTGCAAACGTTGTAAAACATAAATTGCGTAGCTTCTTATCAATAAAAAAAAGGTCTGAAAAGATATTTTACACAACATTAATTTACGGTTTAGGAAAATCATTCGAAACAACCAGAAAAACACCGTTTGTATCGCGAAAAAATTCAAACCAACTTTTTTGCGATCGAAAATTTTAATATATTGATATTGGATGTTTATCCATTCTCCAGATATGGAAAATTATATGAGAATATACATAATTTTCCTTGTAAAGAAGGTGCGCAAAACATTATGACTCGTAGAAAAAAGTTCTGAAAAAGTTATGAAAAAGCTTGAATTTACACATAAGTCCGAAAAAGAATATATGATCAGAAAGTAAAAAAAGAAATGGAATCATGAATATTCCAACAGTATTAATTGTTTTTGATTGCAAAATTTGATTTTTTGAACCATACAAATATGAAAGCGGTGAGTTTTTGTTTTTGAAATATATCGAAGAATTCCGAGATTTACCTTGAACTGTCTATGAAATTCCACTGGAATTCTCATACCGGGTTTCAAGAAATCGATATTTCAATTTTGTGGTCAATTTTGGTATAGACGATGTTATTTTTCGTTTTTCCTCAGCCCTAGAAACTTTTGAGTAAAAAAATATCCATTGCATAATTTTTCAACTTACTTAGATCAGAGCTGGTAAATCCCACGGCCATCATGAGACAATGATAAAACAGGCCATCTCATTGTCACGAGAATATACGAACTATCATGCTCTATCTTGTCATTCTCTCACCTTCATGCAGTCATGTGATATTTTCTCGTGCGATTTTGTTTCACAATTTTCTAATTAGTCTACTTAAAATTAGCCTAGCAATAAAATGTAATTGACTTAGTGTATATTTTTTATTTCAAGTTTAATGATGAAACTTACAATTAGATCAATGAATGTGCTTGTAATAGTGGTGACCAAAACACTGTCACGTCCTGTCATGACGAAAAAATCGATGAGATTTAGAAGAAAATCTCTATCATCGTTTTCTCGCCCGATGATATTTCCAGACGTGGTTTGGTAAATATCGTGGGTCATTTTTCATTGAAAATGACATTTGCCAGCCCTGGCTGAGATACACTTTGATTGTTATTTTTTGTATTCTCCCATGCGCGGAGTAACGATCTTGGAAGAAGTTTGTCAGAAGCAGATAATTTCTCATCTCCATGCGAAGCGCTAGGAGTGGGACAGTAATTTTATTGCTAGAACGAATAGACATGAAGAGAAAGTGTATTGATATTTCCGTATAGGGCAACGGCAGGCTTTGAAATTGAAAGATACAAGATTGAAAACGACCGGAGGGCATTGAACGGTAGTATCAGAATCAGGCACATAAGCCTTTACCATACTGCCTCATGCAGGGTAGGCAAGGGAGAGGAAATGCCCTTGATTGACAAAAGGTTATGCAGGTTAGGTTAGGTTAGGACAAATCGCCAGAACTAGAAACAAGCAATAGGTAGTATAAGAGCCCGATCTGTTGCATAACCTTTTGTCAGTTAAGGGGATTTCCCCCCTTGCCTATCCTGCATGGGGTAGTATGACAAAGGGTTATGTGCCTGATCGGATACTACCGTTCAAATGCCGTCCGCTCGTTTTCAAACTTACATCTTTCAATTTCTAAAGCTTGCCGTTCCCTATACGGATCTATCAATACACTTTCTCTTCATGTCTATTCGTTCTAGCAATAAAATTACTGTCCCACTCCTAGCGCATAGCAGTAAGATGAGAAATTATCTGTTGCTGCAAACTTCATCAACTATTGATTGGTTGAAGCTAGCGGCAAAATAAATATATCAAAAAACGCGTCTTTAAAAGTTCTACAACTCGTCCAAACAAAATTTCACAATGGAAATTGAAATAAAAAAAGTAAGAACAAATAAAAATAAAATTTTTATGGTACACCCTAAATTGATGAGGGAAAATTGCTCTAAATCGGCCAATTTTCAAGCTACAAAAAAAAATTATATCTGAAAATGCTATGAAATTTTTTGCGCTACAACTTTGCTAAAGAATCTAAATGTCTTTTTCTGCAAATTAAAAAAAATAGTTTTTGCATTTCCGTGAAAACAAATTAGGGACCACCCTAATTTTGATTAACATTAAAAAATTTGCCTTCCTTTTTATTTCAAATTTTACCACCATTTTTTTTGTAACTTAAATTTGGCTTATATTTGAAAAAGAAAATTTACCGATTTAGAGCGTCAACTTAGGGTGTACCATAAAAATAGTTTTTTTGCCCTAATTTTTTTAATTTTAATTTCCATAGTAAAATTTTGTTGGAACGGGTTGTAGAACTTTTAAAGGCGCGTATTTTGATGTAATTTTGCCGCTAGCTTTAACCAATCAATAGTTATTGAAGCTTTTCTAAAAAAAAAATACGCTCTTTTCAAATGTTGATTTGTTTGGTTTGTAAACCAAAGTAGGCGTTTTTAAAAGTTCTAAAACTCGTCGCAACACAACTTTACGGTGGGAATTGAAATAAAAAACTTAGGACAAAAGAAACATTTTTTTTATGATATAGAAGGAGATGTTCGCTCATCACCATGAGGCACCAAGAGTGAACAACAATGTTTTTGGCTAGAATGAAAGATATGAAGAGAAAGTTTTGATAGTTCCGCTAGTGTGCGGCAGGCTTGAAAACATAGCAGATGTTTTAGGAAAATTGAGCGAAAAGGGCATGTGTACAGTGGTACTCGAACCAACGACATTTTTGCCTAACATCCCACTGCGGGGTAGGTCGAAGCACGGACTAAGTCCGCCACTTCAACAGGCAAAAATGTCCGGTTGGAAGACGCTCATGTACCACTGTGGCTTGTATAGTTATTCTAGCGATCTATTGTGTGCACTCTGTTTACTGATGCGCACATGGGAGAGGAACTCTCTCCTTTTTTGGGTTTGTTTTGATTCGCACCGACTGACGATCACTAAAGTTAATCGTTACTCCTCGCACGGAGAATATATAACATAACAATTAATGTATTTTTTTATGGTTCACCCTAAGTTGATGAGAGAAAATTGCTCTAAATCGGACAATTTTTAAGCTTCAAAGAAAAATTAATACAAGAAAATTCCATGGATTTTTTTGCGCTACAACTTTGCTCAAGAGTGTAATCGTCTATTTCTGAAATAAAAAAGTTTGTTTTGGTATTTCCGTGAAAATGGGGACCACCCTAATATTAACCAACATCAAAAAATGGGCCCTCGTAATACAAACCATGTTGTAGAACATCACTTTGCTGTAAAGTTTCAAGTTTAGGCACTGGGAGCATGTTTCCTCGTAAATTCGTGATCTGGACCATAGTGCAGTGCCATCAGCGACTATGCAGATCATGATGGCATCGATCACAAGTAAAGTGCGACAGTTTGTTCGAAATGGTGAAATGATATATTTTGTTATATAGCGTTTGAAAGTTGAACAAATACCCCTTTGTTTGACGTTTTGATCAACCGTGTATGTTGTTTAATTTTTGAGCTATGACCACTTGAACGTGTTCAAATTCACTTTTAATCGGGCTTTAAAAAGTGGGAAAATGCTTCCAGAGAGATGACTGAGGACACTGTAAATGGATGGTGTAAAACGTTAATTAAGAGCATACGGGTATGACAAGTCCGAATAATAGTATTTTGATTTAAATGAGTTATAAACTAACCCTTTGTTACGATGATTTTTTTCGGATTTAGAAATAAATTAAAATAATGTTATACTACGAGTTTTTCATTGGCCAGATTTTGCTGTGCGCATAACTTACTTGCTATACATGACTGAAATCGATCCAATACCGGAGTAGGTCTCCATTTAATACGAGAACAATTTTCTTGACGGAAACCTGCTAGAAATGAGTACTGTGTCGTTATTTGTATTTTTATTTTGGCATTACATCTGCTTACAAAGGCGTTCAAAGGATAATGATCCTTACTTGATGACTCAATATCAATCATACATTCCTAGAGCCGCATACGCTAGATCTTGTCAACAACATTTCAATCATGAAGGCATTCAGTTTTGTTCAAAAACCTGAACCGACACTGCACTTCGCAAACTATACACATGTAAAAGCTCTTGAGAAAAGAACTTTTTACAGTCCAGTAGTACTCTCTCAAGCCCACTTGACTTTTATTTTCAACTTCAGTTGAACACAGAAAAGGTGCACCTTGAATATTTCTTCTCCTGCATGTTGACGCATCATTAACCAAAATTTGGTTGGCTCACAGACTTCTTCTAGCACTCCCACAACTATTGACTGCGATTCAATAATGAAGTAATGCGTGGAACGCAGCAGATGGTTTCAATATTCGAAATCGAACCTACCACTTCCAGCTTGAAGAAGAAAAAAACGCAACCCGGCAATCAGACACCCCATCAGCATTTATCTTGCTCAAAACTGCGCAGTCAGTTTCCAATTCGACGATGAAAGCTCTCTGCAACACGTTTGTTCCCAGCACAACATCATCCGCCATCACCAGTTTTCACGCTCTATCTAGCCTCAATGATCTAAGGAATCGATACAGTCCAATACGGTCCGGACTAGACTTGTAACGAGTAGTAGAACAGTGAGTGCCGCAATCCTTCTTCCGGCGTCAGCCAAGTCGTTCTCCTGCTACTGAACAAGACATGTTTATTACCGCTTCTGCTGATACCGTAGGAAATGTGCTCTCATCTATATGGGTGGAACCACTTTTCCTCTACTTGAAAGGACCATTTTTCATACCATTCGAGAGCTGCCCAGGCCGTCATCGTTTCTGAGCTATGCCACTATGTAACGGATATTGGAGTGGAGGAAGCCATCTCGCTGAAAAGATCGCTTTCTGTTAAGGATTTTCGCGTCCTTCCATCCACGTTATTGGAATAGGGTTGTAGAATAGGATGGTGATTTCCCCACATGGTATCGCTACGGAATGCGTGTATGTGGTTCTTTTGAAACATTGCAGCAAGTGGCGGAAAAAATGAACCCTCCATCAATGGTTCGGACGTGCATAACGAGATTGCCAAGGAAATTATATTGCTTCTCTTCTATCGATCAGAAAATCGAAACTGTCAGTTGGAACCTTGACAGAATCCACAATCCCTTTTACCTTGACAGAGTTTCGCTCTCATGTGGTATGAGTTTCTAATCTCCAGCAAACTTTTCTTTAAATACTTTGTCGACCACAGAAAAGCGACCAGCCCCAAAGCTTGACATGAACCGCATGATCTGCTCTTCGATAGCAAATTGAAAAGAAGAACGACCAACATTCAGGGGAGTGTCGCCACAAAAATACACGGTTGCGTAATGGGGCCACGACAACCGAACCTTAAGAAGTTGGCTGGTAAGTATAGCTATAGAACGAAGGCTGACAAAAAACAAACTCGCAAAAAAAAATGCTTGTAACGGTTCGTCCGTCTGTCATTTCACATCTCATCTCGCATCGTGATGCTGCGAACACAAAAGTTTTGATTTCTTGCCTCTTCCAGCATTCATTGGCTGGGATTCGTCTTTCGAGTGCATGCATTGGCTTGAAAGTGGCGACCTGGGTGACGACGGGGACGAGGACGTGAGACGGGGATTTGTGCCGATTGTTGCTTGATTGACACCCGTTGAGCTTCTTTTTTTTTTGGCTAGTACGTGAATTTTATGGGTCATTAGTGGGAAGCGTCGATGTCCATTATCGAAAGCCGCGAGGAGTTGTTGTGCTGCATTTGGGCGAATCAATTTTATGGGGTTGATGAATTGGCGGAATTTTAATTTATCGCTAAAAACGGCGGACATGTTATTTTGGTTGCTTGCATAGTTATTTTCATTATTGATGGTGTTTCGGTTTCGGAAATTCTTATTTGCTGAGTTGAAGACTAACGAGGTGGTAATTTGTTACCAAAGAGACTTAATTTCGGGATATGGTTTACGATTTGTTTGTGTTTTGTTTATTTTTATAATTAACTAGCTGACTTGATGAACTTTGCATAGCCATATATCAAATTTAGTGTTATTTTCTGTACACTTACAAAGCATACAATCGCTAATAGAGCGTCGTTTAAGTTTAGGTCATTACAGATAATAATTTAACCTCTACGTTACAGATTGGTTATATTATTCTTCACGTAAAAAATGACAAAATTGATATACTTGGATAACTCATCGCATCTTCTGATCTGCTTTTTAGCCTCTTGCTATGAGGTAACTGCTGGTTACACAACGATTGCCTATCGATCTGCTAAACTTGACAGAACATTGCGATTGGTTGAGCGAATAGAAAATATTGAAATTATTGGGAATAGGGCCAAGTCAACCCAGTTCAAAACAACTGAGCTTGAGAGAGCTGAGAAGGCCTGAAATGCTTTTAAAGGGTGTACGCAATCAAATTGCAACACACACACATTTTCGGCAAAATTCACCCGTTCAACCAATTATCTTCGAACTTTCAGGGAGTACAATTAATTATGTTATGCATATTTTCCCATGTTTATTTTATTCAATTTCAATCCCATATCCAAATGCACGAACCTTCTTCTTAACACTCCTCATATGGTCCTGTACAACATTTGGACCAACTTTTTTTTGCGTGGCAATCCACTTTTTCTTCATATCTTCCTCCGATTTCACTTCCTTAGGATGCTCCCGAAGTGCCTGCTTCATGGCCCAGTACTTTTCAATTGGTCGCAGTTCCGGTGCGTTCGGGGGGTTGAGATGCTTCGGCACGAAATTGACCTCCTTAGCCTTGTACCACTCCAAAACCTCTTTCGAGTAACGGCACGAAGCTAAATGGAGCCAGCAAATCGTAAGAACATCGTGTGACTTCAGAAGGGGAAGTAGACGCTTTTGGAGGCATTCCTTTAGGTACACCTGCCCATTGACCGTTCCAGTTTTCACGAGTGGTATTGCTCTTCTTTCCACACGAGCAAATTGCTTGCCAAATCATATATTCTTTGGCAATTTTTGACATCTTTCTAACGTCTTCAGAGACACCGAATTTATAATAAGCAGTGAAAAACTGGAGCCCCTGAAGCTGCCGGAAGTCTACATACGTCTCATCAATGTGGTTTCGTCAACATCAGGGTGTAGAGCTTCCGTGAACGTGTTTTACCGAACGTATTCTGCCCTTCATCGCGATTAGGCACCTTTTGGACTTTTTACGTGTGTAGTCCTTCACGTTTTTTTTCGCATCTTGCAAAAAAGTTTTGGTTCGATTCAGTTTCTTTGCCACATATCAAACTGAACTGTTGGGATTCCTCTTGAAAGCTTGAACTACCCGCTTGCGATCCTTAACACTATACGGAGATCCATTTTTGCCACTTTTTTTCCGATCGATGGTCAAACGTTTGTGGTACCAATTTATAACACGAGACACCGTAGAATGTACCATTCCCGGCTTCCTACTGATGGTACGATGAGAAAGATCTGGATTTTCGAGATACGTGCGCAAAATTTCTTTGCGCCTCTGCTGTTCTTCCGACTTCATCTTCGCAACGATTGCACATCTGCTAGTGAAACTTACATACCGTAAACAAATACACATTGAACTAATTCCACCCAAAATTTCAATAGAAAATATCCAACGAGTAGAAAGATACAGCTTTTTAAAAGTAGTGCAATTAGATCCCGAACAACCTTTGGTTCCTAGTTAAGCTAAATATGTTGTGAAACAGAAGAGTTTCTTTAGAACTTAGCTGAACACATAATTTTCATCAAACAAACCGTTTTCGCACTATGAATATTTTAAACTATCAGTGCCGCTTGTTGGAAATTGCCAACGGGTGAGATTGTTTCCGCAATAATAATCCCCAAATAAAACGACCGATGCTTGGAATTTACTTGTAGGGTGATTAATATTTTCCTGTAAACACATAAGTAATAACAAACATATTATTCTGTCTATTATAGATAAATGTTACATTGGCTTTATGTTCACCATAGTTACGTAATTTAAAAATGTTCAACCTTTAATGTATAAACTTACGTTTAGTCCCGCTAAACGTCTAATTGGAGTTCAGTCTGTCTAAATCTGTATGTGTCGATTCGGGTTCGATCAGAGTATTGAAGTTGCTCTCATTAAACGGACTGTACTAAACTTTAAGTGCTATCAAGTGGTACTGTAATAAGGCTAGTGTTAATTATTTGCATATGATAAAATAGTTCATTTAGTTATTTACCACTTAGTTTATAGATGTGACGTAGTAATTAAGGTTAAGTGTGGTATCTTCTTGCTTTAAATAATTCTTATCAAATAGACAATGCTTTAGACAGTAAATTTACTTTATGCATGTTAAATTACCTTGTAGAAAATAGGCTTTTACAAAAGGTGCAGGTAACTTTCACTTAACAAACTAGATATAATTCAATATAACAATATAATTCACAACGCACTTCTATCTGCATGCTATTTTACCATCCTTCTAACAATAGTATTTCCCTTTCTATTATCTGCCTATCTGCCAACTCAACGATGTGTCAGATGTATGATCTGTCGCTCTCCTTTATTGTTTCCTACGGTGAGGGATACAACCTTCGGTCGGCTGTAGACGTTCATGTTATAGAGGTGCGCTGGCGGGATCTCGCCAACAATCCCCCGAGGTACGATGACCACCTGGTCAACTCACTTCATTCCGCGCCGTAATTCTAGCACGGCTAACTTGGCTACCGGGCGGTCGTAGATACCGGATGACGTTCTCACCGTCGCTGATCTGGGCTGCCCATCTCGACCGGGATGAGTGCAGATGACTCTGCCCTTGGGCCAACAATTTCGAGGTAACTTAGGATCGGCAATCACCACCACATCGTCTTCTTCAATCGGCTCTGTCTCGATGAACCACTTGATTCGGCGAGTTATCTCGGGAAGGTAGTCCTTAACCCACCGTTTCAAGAACTGGTTTGCCTGAACTTGGGACAATCTCCAACATTGCCGTAGTACTACACCGTTATCGTCGATAGTGCGCAGTAGTTTTACTCCATTGGATGACCCAAGCAAGAAGTGGTTGGGTGTTAAGGCTGGAGCTGAATCGTCGTCCACGCGAACATGCGTCAAAGGTCGTGAGTTTAAAGTGTTTTCTACTGCGGTAAACAGGTTTCTTAGAACTTCGTCAGTTAAACTTCTCATAGCCGCCATCAGGTTCTTCTTCACACAGCCTATCAAGCGCTCCCATCTGCCTCCCATGTGCGGCGAAGAAGGAGAAAGAAATTCCCAGCTGGTCTCCGTGTATACGAACTCTTTCATTAACTGTTCTTGGTCTACAATATCCTTCGCTTCCTTGAATTCTCGCTTAGCGCCAATAAAATTGGTTCCTAGATCACTATAGATTGCCCTGGGTTTACCTCTACGTGAAATAAAGTTTCGTATTGCCATAATGCACGAATCAGCGCTGAGCGAGTGGACGACATCAATATGAACCGCGCGGGTTGTGAGGCAAGTTGCCAGCATACCCCAATGCTTTTCTGTTCGTCGGCCAGTGACGATTTCATATGGACCGTTTTTTGTTACAGTCACCAGGGACGTGGTGGTTTATTAAACCGTGAGCCCAGATTTACTTTGAATCGAGCTTTATGTCCACACTAACAGCAAAATCTAGCCATGGTATATTACCCACAGCTTTTTTATTTGCCAATATAAAGATGTCACCAAAAGGGCTAACACAATGTCATTGTGTGTGTGTGAACGTTTTGATACACGGTTTACTGTCAAAAAAGGATTATATTGAAAATATAATCGAAAGAACAACAAGTGCGTGAAAAAATGTGCACAAAAATGCAGAAAATCCGTCTATGTCGTATCATGACATAGCAAAATAACTCGGAGTCCCTCGTTCAACAGTAAGTCGAGATTTGAAACGCTTCCGGAATCGGTTAACTTTTGATCGGAAACCAGGATCAAGCGGCAAGCAGAATTTCAAATCCCAGCGCAGTGCTTCGGCTGATTAAGCAAAACCCGAACCTTTCCATCGGAGATGTGGTTAGAAAGGTCAAAACATCGTGTTCTTTTGTTCAAAAAGTGAAGAACGCGGCAGGATATAGGTCGTTCAAGGTAATTAAAACCCCAAACAGGAACGAGAAGCAGAAACCAGTTCGAAAACAAGAGCGGCTAAGCTGTACGACAAATTTCTGACAAAATTTGCCTTCGTGATCGTGGATGGTGAAATAAGTGCCAAAACAGGCTTCAAGCAGCTTTCTGGTCATAAGTTATAAACCACATTGACGATCATTTCCACAACCAGGTTGACGATCATTTCAAGGTCAACAAATTGTCGAAGTTCTCTAAAAAGGACATGGTTTGGCAGGCTATTTGTAGTTGTGGTTTAAAGAGCAAATCTTCATAACTACAGGTGAGATTAACATGGCGTCTTGCCATTATGGTAAAGCGGCTCAGAAGTGGTATTTATGCAGGAAACAACGTCAACATTGTACCAAAGGACTGTAATCCTCCGAACACCCCAAAACTTCGTCCGATTGAAAAATATTGGACCATTGTGAAGCGAATGCTTGAGAAATCGAGAGAAGAGGCAAATCATGAGTAAAATATTGCTCGAAAGTGGGAAAATGCTTCCAGAAAGATGACTGACGACATTGGGCAGAACTTAATGGACAGTATCCTATAAAAAGTTAGAGCATACGAATATGGCATGTCCGAATAATGATATTTTGAAGTAAATGAGTGATAAAGTAACCCTTTTTTACGATGATTTTCTGTCGGACTTACAAATAAATAGATATAATGATATACAGAGGGGTTTTTCTATGGCTAGATTTTGCTTTGCGCATACCTCATGATCCTGACCTAATGCTTATAAAAATGGGTTTTCATAACGAGTAAAGTCATTGGTAAATTCTGAACGCAAATGCACGATATGTACGTTTTGTTGATGAATGCTCCTTCAATTTGTTTGTGCGTGTTTCTAGAAGGATGCCCATTCGGTTTACCGTCATATATGTTCAAAACAGCAATTAATTTGATTCCTGTCATTATTTAAAATTACAATTAGTAAAACAAATAATTGGGCTAATAAGCATTGTAAACCAAATTCAGAAGCGATACCAAAGAACCACCGACTTATTATTCCGACCCTATAAAGCATGAGCATAATTGAACGCCCGAGGTTGCTACTCCGTTATTGCCAGATCAGCTGTAATTACATAGAGAACCAACAGATGATGTTTGGGAAACACATCCTCAATGTGTAAAAATTGGAGATCACAAACTAAGGCAATTCCGGCGCCAGTCCCACCCAAAAGCAGATCAAATAAGGAAAGGGTAGGACGATGTCGACGTGATACTCGCTTTATTGGAAGCCGAGAACACCTTTGCACTTCCACAAGAAGTCACTGGGATGTTGGATAGCAGGGTTGGGTGGCAGCAGGGTTCCTTTTGGTAAACGGTAAGCTCTTTAGTGAAACATTAAGATATAAGTACCGGTAAGTATGCTATTAAGGCCCCTCGCAAAGTATGATGGTGGAATTTCATTGGGAAAACAAGTAATTTTTAATCATGCTTGAAAGCCAATTTGGACCGATTTAAACCAAAATTAAGGATGCCGTTGGGGCTACTCACAAGTGTAATGGTGGATTTTCATTTAAAACAAGGTAATTAGTGCTAACGTTTGAGATTTCAGAACGATTTCTACTAACAGTGGTTTATTTGTTCCAAAACATGGTGGCCCGGCAAGTATGGCGAGCGAATTATATGTATCACGAATTATTATCACCCCCACCACCTGCCCACCACACCCGACGGAACACCACATCGCACCGGGAAGCAGTTTTACTATTTTCGTTTTTCTGTGCTCACTTGATCACTCGCATCCCCGAACAGTACATAGAAAATAATATTGAATTTCAACAAGTGCCCAAAATTTTCCATCGTTCAATTCCAAGCCAAAGGAGGCGTAAGCAATCTTTCATACGCCATACAACAATGTTTGCAATCTTTCATACAACAGACTGGATTCAGGCGTTATCTGGCTTAAATTTGCATGAAATATCCCATCATTTTCTACCAAATCTTGCATTCCTTTTATGTGCATTCGATAACGCAGAAAAGGCAATGTGTCTTTTTATCTTTTATAATCGATACAATGAATGACGCGATATGCCCGTAAAATAGTGCGCAACAAATTATCGACACAACTACTCACATCCGATGCTCGACGCAGACTTTTTGTTTCTTGTATACCTGTAATTTGTACAACTACATTCTAGAAACTATTTTACTAGTGGAACTTATATTTGCAACAAGTAGGTTGAACGTTCTAAAGATCATATATCAGAAATTACGAATGAAGAATTTGGCGAAATTTGCATCCCTAGAAGCATTTCGCAACTTCTGGATACTTTATACTTCTGTTGATTTCGTAGCTCATTTCATTTCTACAATCCGTTCGACCAATGGCAATGTTTTGTGATGTACACAGAAAAAATAATGAAGCTTATTAAAAATTTACCCTCGTTTCATTCCAAAGAGGTGTAAACAACGAAATTGCTAGCAATTGTTCATGCGTCATACAACAATGTTTGCAATCTTTCATACAACAGGCTAGGTTATGTGGCTGGAATTTACATGAAATATTCCATTATTAACGCAGTAAATTCAATCTTTCTATCTGTCTAGTGTGCGGAGTATTATAATTTGAGATAACTCAATGCAAACGTCTACCAAGTTTGGCAGATCTACAGGCAGTCGGTGTGTAACCACCTGGTATCTCATAGCCAGATGCTTAGAGGCGAAGATTCGATGAGCTATCCAACCCCCCCTCCACTCATTATTCCGATCCTAATCATACCAAAAATCAAATCCACCTGCCCAAATATTAACAAACGACATCAATGGAAAACAACTCTGCTCAAGCAAATTTTGTGCCATAGAGGTTCTACCGGCTGTCAACTTCTCTACCCGTCTCGTCGATAATTCAACAGCAACGATAAAACATGCGACTCATCTTTTAAGGTATTCATTTGAAGACGAATGACCTCATCATTGTTTGATTTCGTCGGCTTAGTTCCACTGCCTGCGTTCAATTACCAAGGTGTTTTGCGCACGCAATTATTATTTGAACAGCAAGTACATTTACCTTACAAAGCACACGAATTGGTATACAATTGGCAACTTACATTCCAGTCTACAGGAAATTCCTAAATCGTGCAACTTTAACATGGTGTCAAACACATTCGAAGGTTGTATGATTCAAATGCGGTTTGGGTCACCTGGGAGAAGGAGGTGTTGAAAATGGTTTTCAACAGTGAGGCAACCCATTATGAACTTGTTTTGTTCTGGTCTTTTTTGTACTTTTCAAGCCATCAGCAATATTCTTTATTTGGACATGAGCTAAGTGATGTAATGAACGATAATTGGTAATGTTTGTTTTTGTTTTTCAGACGTGACTCCATACAATATAGCGAAAACAGTTGTTGTGAATGGTTACGTATACTGAAATATTCGAAGTTGTTGATTAAATATATTCAACACTGCCTTGCCGAGAATAATGGTTACTCATCGTTTGAAAATTACCAGCACCAAGAGAGGTTTGCCGCTAAGGCCCAAACGCAAAAATGGTGGAAGTTGAAGAGTAACGGCAGCTGAATTGCCCAATCTAAAAAAGCTTGTTTGTCAGATCGAAAACTGGGTCGATCAATTGTCAAACTTGCTGTGCCATTATGTTTCCTTCCACATTGCGTCACGCTATTGAGTGGAGAGTTACAGATAAAATTCAAAGTTCAAATTAATATACAGGAATTTCAATTCCTGGAATCACAAGGATTTAGTAGATACAGAATTATCAGATTTCCCTACTTAGCTAAGTCGGTTGATACGCAGTTAGAAAGGAACGCCATGATAGAGAATAATGGAATTTCCAGTCAGATCTACAAATTTCTCAATAAGATTTGCTAACCATAGCGAATGATTTACTTGCCAAATGGATACAATAATAAAACTAGCGAATAAGCATTTCAAGTGAAGCCTTCAACGTTTAATTGTTCGTATGTCCGACTTTTCTTTCAGTGTTGATTTTGAATTATTTCATGAATCGCTGAAACGTTTCACTTATATGACAGCTGAAACTCTACACACAACATGTTTACATTCTTGTTTCATTCAGTAAACTGGCGTCGAATCAAGAAGAAGTGCCCAAACGCATTTTGTACGACCGGCAGTAGAATCCGAATTTATCGGTAAGCGACCCGTCAAGAAACTAAATCTACCGAAAAGTACCGTGTTTTGTGTTTGCAAATCATTTGACCAGCACTTGACTGTGGATCGGAAGGTTAGAAGTGGAACAAATCAAAGTCTGCTCCCGACAAATGGACAAGCCATAGAACTTAGAAAAATCCCAATCTTTCTGTGCAAAATATGGCTCGCAAAGTTGGGAATTAACTTCCCAATTTTGTGAGCCATATTTTGCACAGAAAGATGCGAACATGCGTACAAAAAGTGAAGCAGAGGCAAGAACTGAAGGCATACAGAGTGAAAAAGAAGTCCAACCGTGATGGCAAGCAAAATTTCACTGCAAAAAGTCGTGCTAAAGAACTTTACACCAATTTTTCGCAAACAATTTCTTGTATCATAATGGACGACAAAACATACGTACTTGAAAGCTTTAAACAGTTTGCGAGTCCGGTTTTTTATACCGCTATGCAAATGAACACCTTTACCGAGTATTTCTGGACAAAGAAGGTGTTCAAATTCCCGATGTAGTAGTTGATTTGACAGGCTATATGTAGTTGTGGTCGAAATCTAAGAGATTCGTGTCGAGCGGCACTATCATGTGTAGCACAGGGTGTGTACGAGAAATAATGTCTACAGAAGCGGTTGCTACCGTTTATCAGAAGCCACGACTCTCCAGTCTGTTTTGGCCTGATTTAGCCGCTTATCACTATGTGAAATCCGGCCTGGAATGGTACAAGGTACAAGAGGTCCCAAAACCAGCCAATTCACCAAACTGTCCAGAACTTTGCCCAATAGAGATGTACTGGGCTCTAGTTAAGTGGAAACTTTTCGAAACTAAGAAGAAAGCAAATGGCACCGATAGTTTCAAGAGAAGATAGATAATCGTCACGGCGGGTGTATCAGAGGATACCATATGGAACCTGGTGGCGGGTGTACCACAAAAAGCTCGAGAATTTTATAGAGAGAAGGATTAACATCTTAATCAACTGTTTCTAATCTAGATAAAATTCTATTATTGCGATATAATCAATCGATTCTGTTTTTTGCTAGTATCATTATGGTGTCCGAAATTTAACGTGGACAGGCTTTATTTGTGCTAGGTCTGCCATAACTGGTCTCGATCGATTGTGTCGTGAGCTGATTTGAAATCGATTAAATGGGAAAACAATGGTCATTTATATTAACGCCACTCACAAAATGGGATAGTGATTACGTTTCCTAGAAACTGTGGTGGCACAGCGAATATGATGGGTCAATTGTATATATCCTAAAAAAAACATGATTGTAATGAATGGGTATTGGGCATCTCAAAACGCGAAGTACAGCTCGGCTTCTTTTATAAGATGCATTTTAGAATAGGACTGATGTACGCTTACTTTGCTTGATAAAACAAACTGAATTGAGGTTGTTTCTATATTTTTTGAACTAGTTTACTTGTACTGTTTGAGGATATGTAATACCTTTGCCCTGACTGCCTCCAAAACGGAACACAACCTGGGAAGGTACCACCCTTGTCGGGCCAAGAACTCCCCGCAAAACTGCTCCTGGGTTCCTGGGTACCTGTACAGGCTGCTGAAAAACTACTTCCAGAATCGGATACTATACAAGACAAAAGCGGATCAGAAACTTATTTAAATCATGGCAAGAGTTCCGCAAGGTTCAATCCTGGGCCCGGTGCTCTGGAACACGATTTATGACGAAGTGTTTAGATTTTGAGTTCCTTAACGGAGTAAAGATTGTCGGCTTCGTGGGTGACATCACCATAGAGGTCTGTCAGAGTCAGACTCACAGCGCATAGTCAAGAAAAGAGGGGGGGGAGGGGTGGTTTAACGGCCCACACTTCATCGACATATTGATGCGAAGTATTGATGCGCTCCAAAAACCTGGAGTTAGCCCATCACCATCATCGCAAAGCGGTCCCTGAGGTACTTGGAGACCCGAGTAACACATTTTTGTGCTTTTGTGTTGATTAAGCTTCTTTATAACCAAATCTAGTCATATAAGAGTATTTTCAACCGTTATACAACTTGTGTGTTGCTTTGGAAGTTGTGATTGACGATAAGCTGTCGTTTATCAGCCCGGCGACTACGCCTGCAAGAATGGCTATATCGACATTATCTCGCATGATGTCGAATAGCTCAGCGGTACAAGGGAGCAATCGAAATACTAAGAGATACCTCGGTAAGCTGTAAATTACTCGCTGGCTAATATTCTGCACAATGTCATGCAATGCGGTCTGCGTCCTAGCACGGATGATGCCCATCAGCATCATAAAAAAAAAAGACGAAGAGTGCTTCGAACTAAGAGGCACGAGAGGTAACCGTAAGACCACTAGAGCCGCATCGATTGTCAAGTGGCAGAAAGAATAGAATAACTCCACCAAAGGTCGGTGAACCCTCCGGCTAATCGTGGAGGTAACCGGATGGGTTAGTCGGCGGTGAAGTTACCGTTCACTTGACGCAGATACTGTTGGGCCATGGCTGCTACGGACAGTATCTGCCAACGCTGAGTCCTCCACCTGTCCCGAGGTAGCTGAAGGTTGTGTTCTTCACGTATCCTCGCTTCAACAATGCGAGAAATGACTTGATAATCGTGAGCGGTCGGAATACGACCCCGGACAACCACGTCCAGAGGATGGCTCGGACGCTGTAAACACGAAGGCCTCTCAGATTGCCCTGGAGCTCCAAGCAAGATGGCGAGATGACCAGCGGATTTTCAGAGGGACCAACAAGCTACTGAAGTCCTAAGTTAAGACTGGACTCGGAAAAAAATGAGACACACAAAAATGATCACCAAAACTTCATTTTAAATCGGACACTTCTCAAATTTTTAGAGATTAAATAACTATGTATTAGCTTTGTTTTGGCAACATTTATTTATTGAATTTCCTCCCCCAATAATGCTCATACATTTCTCTTAACACTGCTCATGAGATCTTGGGCGAGGCTTTGTCCATCTTCCTTACACAATTCCTCCCAGTTTTTCTTCAAAGCTTCATCGGTTTTGAATTTTTTTCCGCTTTTCTTCAACTTCTTCATTATCTCCCAAAACTTTTCGATCAGATGATGTTCTGGTGTATTTGGCGGATTCACCTCCTTAGGGACCACATTAACGCCCTTTGCTTCGTACTAATCCATTACAGGCTTGGCGTAATGGCACGAAGCGAGATCCGGCCAGAACAGCGTGGGACCAGAGCAGAGGAAGGCCAGCAACCGCTTCTGCAAGCATTCCTATCGATAAATCTGCCCGTTTATGGTGCCGGTTGTAACGTACGGCTTGCTGTACCGTCCGCACTCGCAGATCACCTGCCACACCAGATACTTCTTCGCGAATTTGTCCATCTTTCTCTTCCGGAACTTTTTTGGAACCTCCATGCGGGACGCACCGACAAAAAACTCCAGGCCGGGGATTTGTTTGGTATCCGCCTTGATATATGTCTCGTCATCCATGACGAGACAGTCTGGCTTGACCAGCCACTCACGGTACAGCTTCCACGCACGCAATTTGGCCACAGTGTTTTGCTTGTCAGTCCGGTTTGGCGCCTTCCTGACCTTTAAAACACGTAGCCCAGCCCGTTTCATGGTCTGCTGGACGAACCACTTCGACGAATTGACCTTTTTGGCCACGTCTCGGGTGTAAAGGTTCGGGTTATTCTTAAAGTACTGCCTTACCTTCCGCGCCTTCTCTGGGTATTCCTTTTTTGGTTTCGGCCGCTTCCAGCGCGCCGCTCGATGGTCTTCGTCTCCTGGAACATCTTCAAAACGCGGGATACGGTGGAATGGTGGATTCCAAGCTTAATGCTTAATGAATAATAGCCCCCTCCCCAAAGTAACACTGAAAGGTGGTTCCAGCAGAGGGACAAGGCACGGGAGGGTTTTTAGTGGGTCGAGGAGTTGGCACCCTCAACCCGGAGCTATTCAGGAGTCTGGTTGCAGATTTTCTTTCCCGTTTATCTACATGCGGCTCAGGAATATAGTTTAACAAACCGATACGGTTATCAAACCCTTAATTAAATAAAGATATTCAATAGCACTTTGTACGTGAAAGGCAGGTTCATGATTTACTAATCATATACTAATATAGGGTAGGGAACGGATTATTTCAGGATAACTGTTTTTATCAGTTGTTAGGAAAAAAGTCTAATAGTACGTTCACACTACAGCTTATATTACGTGATATATAGTATCTTGATATCAGCAACTATACATCTAGTTTTCACTGGAAATAATGTACAAGGCATTTGATATCAAGATACTCTATATCACGTAATAAAGGTTGTAGTGTGAACGTACTATAAGACTCCTACATTTTCCAAAATATTTCACTTTTAAAAATACGAACATAAGCTCTATCTATCGTGTTAATAATTCGATGCATAAATCATAATTTGTTTACCAATTTATAACTGTCATTTTGAGGACTTAAAATACATCATCCTAGAAGACGAGTTTGTGATCATAGTAATCGACATGTTTTGGTTGATTGTTTTGGAAAGCGGATGGGTTGAGGAAATTGAAGTTTGCAGCAAGTCGTGAACTGGCCTATTTCATTTCACCTTCGCACACATGCACGGAATCATACACATATATTATTGTTAGATTATGTACAGATTGCGGAGCTGAAGAAAACTTTTTCATGATCGGAAAGCAATCCGCTTGTTTTTAAAAAGTCCCTGCAATTGGAAACATTATTCGATGGCTATGAAATTTTCTTAGTCGAATACTTGTTTCTGAAGGTATGTTCCGATATATCAGAAGTAAACAAAGGGATTAACGTCTAAATATGGGCAGTTCTAATTAAAGATTACGTACAGCTTCATCAACTGTCCCAGGTGCTGAATAAACTGCTTAAAACCCGTCCCACAAGAAGCAGAAACTCTGAAGAAAAAAAAAGGTTTATAAGGTAAAGTTATATTCTTGGGAAAACGTTATCATTTGACGCTGTTCCCATCGGTTAAGATATTGTTTATGTTAAATAGGCTAATTGAGATATTTTAAATTAGTCTATTGAATTAAGCGAGCCAAATACGTTTTCATGGTTGTTCATTGTATTATTATAATTTGTCTTAAGCAGATTGAACATCTAGTGGACAGAAAAATACTCACTCAATCATCCAAGTGGCCTGAAAAGAAAAGAAAAAATACGACATGTTAAATTGTGTCCTTAAATAAATGAACATACATTTAGATAGCTCAATCGACCATCAAACACAGACTTAATTGAAACATAACTCAATCACGTCCACCACCAAAGATAACAGTCCGACACTCTCGCAAGGCAAACTAGATTGTATCCACCGAATCACTCTCATCAAAAAGCGAGCCCCATAATAGACATATCAAATTCAGTCACCCCATCTCGGACCGTTTTACCTAGAAGTTGTTGACTCAACATACAATATCACACGGCAGCGCGCCACAGTCGGTAAAGTGTGATAATGTAAATAATAGCGGGTGGCCCAGTTTTCTTGAAAAGCGATCCTTCACGCCACACCCGACAAACAAAGACCCACCGGCGAAATGTGATCAAATTCTCAAGATAGGAATAGAAGTTTTCACACAGCAGGCAGGGCTAACATTTGCCACCGTCGTTATTGGTTGCCAGCCGGTATTTTCAGGAATGCCAAACTCTTTTTTTTTAATTGTCACTAAATTTCGCAAATCGACAACTCAACATATTAATGGTAGTTGCAGAGTTTTTACTTATGACGCCTAACTGACATCAAAATAATGAAACGATTTACAATGCATTTTACCCGAAAAATCTTCAAAACTTTCAACACTGGTCATTCCAGACTCTATAGAGAATGAGGCCCAAATAAATGAAGACGTATGTAGTTGGGTACTTAGTTATGAAGCAAACAAACAACGAGAAGGGCGCGGCTATCGTGGAAATCAAAATCGTTTCGTTTACCTTGCTGAAGAATTTCCGAGCGCTGTTTTCTGATTATGTTCAATTTGGTACGCATGCTTAACAATGAAAAGTTGAACCGCAAAGCAACCTTGGTCGGAGGTTGGGACCCAAGTGAGCAGTGGTTGGTCTGTTCTTGTGTCTTTGTTTAACATTGCATGCAAAAGAATTGAGGAGAAACTTTCTAGACGGTGTAGACTGGCTTGATAAAATAAGTTCTGGGAACAAATTTAGATTACAGCCGCAACAACGGTAAATTCACTATGAAGTTTATTTTTCTAAGAAAACTGCTCCATTTGCTAGCTGTTATTGTACCTGATTTCCAGAAAATGAGAATCCTACCAAAAGAAAAACATGGCCATAACTCTTCATCTGATTGCAACATGGGGCTGTGTTCCGATTTGCATTGTGGTAGAATTTCCGGAAGAGTGATAACAATGATGGAAAAACTGACAAGAAAACCAAATACCGCTCTACACATTGTCATCTCTCGTTCTTCCTGCGATTCTGTCAAAAGAGAAATTGTGGCACCTCCAGCATGAAGCTTACTTTTCATCAACCATCCTCGTACTTGTCTGTTGCTGTTGGATGGCTCTCGTGCAACGGAAGAACTGAAACCAGGTTGATGATATTGCTAGATTCCTTCCGTCCGCTTTCGTTACGTCCATCAATCTTCAACGGATTGCAGCCGTCTTGTGTCACAGTGATGGACCAAACAATGACAACTCGTTTCGATTTTCAGAACTGACTCATATTTTTTATAATTTTGCAGCGAAACGTTTGTTTAGTTTTCCCTTTTTTTGTGAAGTACAGTGTGTTCCCCATAAAAAAAGAGCAAATTGTCTTAATTTTTGTAAGCTACTGTATGCAGCAACTTTTAGTTCTGGTTTGAAAGATAACGAGACGGTGGTGATTACGAAACATTATTTCATCAACTTATTGATGCTTCTGTTCCTTCTCAAATGTACAAGCAATTGCACCTACCATTTGTGATTGGAATCAAAACTATACTGTTCTCTTGTCTGCTGATTTAACTCAATTCTGAACATTCCGGTTACTCTTATCGCAGTGAAGATATGATTGAAATTGAGTACGCTATTCAAATTCGTGGAACGTTTGATCACAATATAGTTGTTCTTAAGTCTTTGGAAACGAATCAGGCCTTACATTGCTCACTATCTATCAGTGATAAAATCGTGACATAGTAGGCACTGTTCTCGTCATGCATAGGTACTTTTGCTTATCGAATATTTTGCTTTTGTTTTGAAGGAGGCAGCTCGTCGAATTTTCCGGTCCACATCTCAGCATCTAGTTATAGAAGGTTACCCATCGGTTGTGCCTGTCATTTGTAGCCATCGATCGCCTGTCGATCTGCCAAATTTCAATGACGTCTGCATTGTGTTATCTCAAATTATAATATTTCACCCATTAATTATACTACAATACATTGCGCTTGGTTAAGCGTATTAGAGATAATGAAACCATTGGGTGTTGAACCAAGTCTCCCCCGATTTCTGCAAACTGATAAGCTTTGAAATCAATAGAAGCATAAATCCTGTCCACGTTAAATTTCGGATACCAACATAATAACAGCAAAACAAAATTAAACACATAACTCAACGGTATCCTCAGATACGCCCGCTTTACAATTCTCCATTTTCTCTTGGAATCATCGGTACCATTTGCTTTCTTATTATTTTCGAAAAATGTCCGCTAAGCCAGAGCCCAGTACTTCTGTATTGGACGAGGTTCTGGACAGTTTGGTGGATTTTGTTTGTCATCACAGTTGGGCACCTTTTTCACTTTGTACGCCTTCAGTCCTTGCCTCTGCTTCACTTTTTGTACGTTATATTTGCACTCCCCAACTTTGCGAGCCACATTTTGTACAGAAAGATTGGTATTTTTCTCAATAGTTAATAATTACCACCTTCTTGTACATTTGTCGGGAGCATACTTTTCGATTTGTTTTACTTCCAGTTTTCTGATCCACAGCGCTGGTCAAATTATTTGCAGTAGTTTTATTTATTTGACAATATCGTGTACCAATAAATTCAGATTTTTCTGCCATTCGTACAAAATGCGTCCACTTGATTCGACACCATTTTACTGAATGTAACAATGTGCACATTTTGTACTGCGAAATAAAGTGAAGAATTTCAGCTGGCATATAAGTGAAACATTTCAGCATACCGAGTCCTAATTCAAAATCTACATTGCAAGAAATGTGTCCGAAAATTAACGCGCACAATTAATGTTACCAGGCACGGAATCCTTCTAGGACTCCAGTTTCACCAAATCTTCCAATCGTTATTGAAGGTGGAACTAAAATAGATTGCTCTTTATGGCGTTCTACTTTGATGCTGATATTAGTTCCAGTGGAAAAATAGTTTGTGGAATGTAGTTGTTAAAATAACAATCCACACTTGGTGAGTAACCCCGAAAGCATCCATATTGTTGATTTAAACGGGGTCGAATAGATCCAAACCGGGTATCAAGCCTTACTGAATTTACCTTGTTTTCTCTCGAACGTCATTTTAAATTTACCTTGTTTTCTTAATGAAAACCCACCATCACACTTTGTGAATGGCTCCAACCAGAGATGGCATTTCGCACAAATATTACGCCGGCGCGTGAGATTTGTACCTTCATAGAGAACACAACCATAACTCATCGCAGATAAAGCAAAGTGCTCTTTTATTCGGTGGTAAATAGACAGAGTGAGAGTGTGCGCCTGTAATGGAATGGCTTGAAGAGAGTGAATAACTCTCTATTTTAAACAACCGCTCTCACGTGTTCTAATCTGTCTTCGCCCATGTGCTCTCGCCTGCGATCTCTGCCACGTACACTTGTGCGAAGACATTCCAGTACACTTTTTGCGATGCACTGGTGCGGTTGATAGTGAAAGCGTCGTCGGAGTTGTAGAAAATGTCCGAAAAAAGGAAGCGAGAAGAAACATTCTTCTGTCTTCCTTTGTTATGTAGCGTAAAAGTGAATTTTCCATCGCTGCTGTATATTAGCAGAAGAGCCGACGCCAGTGAGCTCACTGGGGCGCAGGCGTCAGGGAATTTATTTACATTCACTTCTGTGAATTTGAGAATTCTTTTTCTCACTCTAGATCGATCGAGTGTGAATAAAAACCATTTTTTCCACTCACATGCATTGGCGGAACTAGACAATTAGTCTGGAGGGGGCCTGTCCGAAGGATTTTTTTTTCGTTGATAAGAATATTGGAAAGAGCCACGAAAGTAGCGTAATTGTTGGGGACAGGTTATTTAAATTGATAAATCAAAACAGGTTTAATCGAATTATTAGGTCTATTCTGCGCCTCGGTGAGTCGAGATGCATTAAAAGAATCGAGTGTGGTGAATATATACCTCGTATTATACCGTGTGGATCAAATAAAGAATGGACTCACACGAGGTTACTGTAGTCACCTTACTCTATTCTGTTGGGAACTCTCAACTCATCCGAGGCGGAGAATGGACCTGAATCTATATAGAGTCAAGTTTGAACTAAAAATCTTAAAAATTCAAAGAACAACATTAAGTTAATGAACACTTTAAATTTATATCAGAATTAAGATTGGTTTGGATAACACGTTTAAAGTCTTTAAAATTGTGTCGGTCGATACTGATTCCTTCACAACTCCGTTCCCAATGCTTAAATTAGCCAGATTTGAAAATCGGTTCAACGTTATGATACTTCTCAGTCATGTTTCATTGCGTCTTATGGCTGAGAATCTCCACTCGCATCCAGCTGAGCTTATGGGAATAGAAGTTAACACCTGGAGCAACCAATAGCTAAATTTGGTGTAATATCAACTTTAAATTCCGCTCGCAAGGCTTCCCAAGTTATGTTTAACTTTTTATGGCGCAAAAATTTCGAACTATAGTTGCTTATGCTGGCTGGTTTTGTTGTTTTATATTTAGAGCATCTGAATAATGGTCTATAAACTCATGCCAATTTGCCTTATCTAAACGCGATAACGAGTCAATTGACTCAGCAAACGGCATGTTTTTGAACATCTTCTCCAGATGTTCTGTGGATTATCTATTAAATAAACAAAAAAGACACAAAATATCTGAACTGCCGGTAATCGCAAGTTAGTCCCTTCTGAATTTTTAACAGTTTTTAGTTAGCATCATGAATCAGTTTATATATTAGTCTTCGTTGCTATTATTCTCCTAGTGTACGCTTGACTCATCACTGTTCCTCCATTGATTATGATCTCTCCATGAAGCAGGCTATTCAAGGAGCTCCAGATTAACTTCAACCTTTTTAATTCCTCATATTTTTATTGAAAAGTACCAACATGTCAAGAAGAGTTTTTACTGATGGGTCCCGCATTGATGGATCCACTGGTTTCGGTGTTTACAATAAATACTCAGCTGCCTTCCAGAAACTTCAGGAACCTTGTTCCGTATATGTTGCTGAGCTGGCAGCAATCAATTTATCATTGGAGATTATTTCCGACATGCCCATGGACGATTTTTTCATCTTCTCGGATAGTCTCAGTTCTATTGAGGCCCTCTGGTCTGTGTGGCACTCTTCTTACTTTCTTTCAAAAATAAGGGAGCAGATGTGTGTGTTGGTCGAAAGTTCATGTTAAATTACGTTTGTATAGGTCCCCTCACATTGTTCAATTTCAGGCAATGAGAAGGCGGACGCTCCAGCAAAAGTGGGCGCACGCACAAGAAGGCGAGAGTTTCGAAAGAAGAATTTCACATGATGATTTTTTCCCATTAGGACGTTAATTATCGTAAATGAATAAACTTCTATCTCCATATTTTGCTTATCGACATTCATGAGCTTCGAAACTTTTAATCAATCTGTGGAGTCTATACTCTACTAAATAGTTCGTACGAGAGAAAATAATATCGTGAATTCTAAAAGGTGCCGTTAGAAAAAACTATTATTGTTGAACCTTCTTGAATAATTAAAATAAAATACGTACATAGAAAAGCGTATCATATCTTATGTTTCAACTTAACAGGCTCTACTTTTCACTGTCATTATTGTTTTAGTTATGAGTTTTGGGGTTTTAATATTTATGAAATTGAATTATTAGAATTCAGAATTATTTATGTCTAATGCGTAGGGTTATTGTTAAGTAGTATTTATATAATAAATAAAGTAGTATTTATAAAATATATAAATAGTAGTAGTATTTATTCAATGATGGGGTTTCCGTCAAAATATGCTGTTAAAAGGATCAGCATACAACACCTTACTGGGTTTCTCTCAGAGGTTGTTTAGTAAACAACGACAAAAAAACATTAATGGTAAAAAAGAGAAGTTGTGTTTTCAAAAACCTCAAATTGGAAATTGGTTTCCATCACATGTGTTCTTTAGGGAGTGTAAAAATAGAGATTTCACATCGTAAGAACCATTCTGTGCCTTTGGCGGTATATGAGCATGATCAAGCGCATACATTTTTGCCACTCAATGCAGTGGATCCGTTCCTGCTTTGACCGACCCCGCATGGGGATGTGTGGCAAAAGTGTGTGCGTTTGCTTCGAAATACTGCTTCACAAAAGCCCTACGCTCAAGTTCAAGACTCAAGACCTATCGATACTTTCTCTTCACATCTTTTGCTCTAGCAAAAATTGCTGTTCACTACTGGGATACCATGATGTTGGGAAGATATTTCCAATTTTAACATACGCAAACTCTCGAGCGAAGTGATGTAATGTTGATATATCGGAGTTCTCATGGATCTTATTGTTTTCTTGATAGATGTACCAACTTTTCATGCTTTAAGGCACAGTGGGGCAAGTGAAAAGTGTGAGGAAAAGGGTATGCGCACTTTACTCTTCCGGAATAGTTTCTCGTTCAAACTATTTCTGAAGGGAGCAAAGTATAAAAAAAATTAAACTGGGAAAAACCCTACAATTCCGTAGAGATTAGTGTTTCATTTCAAACTAGAAATATATTAGCGAAAAATCCTGGGGGGGGGGGGGGCTACAGAATTCTGGAGGGCTTGACATATACATTCAAGCTACATTTTAAAAATCACAGGGGGTTACAGAAGCAAGCGAGAAGTAGAATTATTCTCCCGAATGCAGTTCTCTTTCTACAACTGTCATTCTATATACGGTGGGACAGTAGAGTCACTCATATATTTGTATATTTGTATATTTGTTGTTGTACATTTCATCTGACATATGATTGTCTTAACGAATAAACCAGTTAATGCTAGAATTCTGGAGGGGGCCTGGCCCCCTAGGCACCCCCAGTAGTTACGCCAATGCTCACATGCGCTGCCCGCATGCTAACACAGTGGTGAACATGAACAAAAGACAACACTCCCGTTTCATTTTACTCCATTTTTGAGTACAATTGTATACTATCACTTTTTCTCTCATGGAAATATTACACAACTTTCGTAAAAATTGATCTAATCATAAAATTGAGTAGATCCACTTTTTACGAAAATTGAGTAACAGTTCTGGGAAAGAAAAAGAGATAGTATACAATTGAACTCAAAAATTGAATAAAGTGAAACGGGAGTGAAGAGCTATCGTTGAGGTAGGAAGAGTGTGTGAAAACATTAAAATCTCTCTTTACCACACACCCAAAAAAAAAATTACAAGCGCGTAAAATTTCCCCTCGTGTAAATTTAAGCCACAGGAGGCTGTAAACAATGAAATTGTTTGCTACCTTTCATGCGCCATACAACAATGTTTGCAATGTTACATACAACAGGCTAGATTCATGAAATATGCCATTATTTTCTGCCAAATTTAAAGAAAATTCAATCGATTTTTTATCTGTGCTTTGAGGATATGGACATTACTGGCTCCAACAGCATTCTTGCTGTTGGTTAAAATCGGTTTAAAATGCAAATCCGTATTGATATTTTACCATTTCACTATACGTCGCGTAAATTCAGCTTATCGTTAACCAAAATGAACTATGCTGCCATCTAATCCTGTTCTTCAACATCCGAGAGATTTTTCGTGAAGGTTCAGAGGCACCTCTCGGCATCCAATTAAGCGAGTGTCACTTCAACGAATTCATACCCTCTACTTATTTGACCTGCTAGATTCATTTAATATCTGGAGCACAGTTTATTATACTGCAGCACTCCTAGTGGGTGGATCTGGAATGTTTTGAAAGCAGTTTGTTTGTTTTTAAGTTCCAAGTAGTTCGCTGCGACGATTAGTCGAAGATTAATTTTGAACACACCTTCGAAAATCCGATGGTGTCAGTTCCAAAAAGCACGAAGTCGTTGAAATTGTTGACCATATGCAGCGTTTCAAAACACTTCCTGAAGCGGCATACTAAGTCCGTTTCAGTTAGTATTTGGCCGCTTCGTTTTAATAACTGTTGCTATTCTAGTTATTTAAGATAGAAGCTAATGACAGAGTTTTGATCCGAAAGATTGCTAATTCAGTGGTAAACATTTCACAAGGATTTATAGACATTTTCAAAAGTCGTTGTTTGTACACACTCTGTTTTGTTGCCTACATGGGAGAGAAACTTTCTCGTTTTTGGGTTTATTATTCTTGCACGGCCAGCCATTTAAACTCAGTTAGTGGAGTCACTCAGATTTGATAAAATGTAACTGGTATTGACAAGTCGACAAATCAAAACACCGACTCAAATCGAATGGATTTTTTCGCTTTGTCGACTTGACAATCCCAGTTACATTTACTCAAATTTGAATGACTCCACTTTTGATTTAAAACTGAGTTCAAATGGCTGGCCGTGCAAGAGTAATAAACCCAAAAACGAGAAAGTTTCCCTCCCATGTAGACAACAAAACGGAGTGTGTACAAACAACCGCTAGAACCATAACAAGAAGTAGTACGTGAGCATACGTGATCAGGCACGCATTAGTTTGCCTGTTAAGGAGGCGGATTTGTTCGTGCCTTGACCTACCCTGCAGTGGTATGTAAGGCAAAGGATTGCGTGCTTGGTTCAAGCGCTGCTATATCCAAGTCCTTTGCTCAATTTTTAATACTTCTATTCAATTTCCATAACCTGACGTACACTGACGGAACTATCAACACTTTTCTCTTCATATCTGTCATTTCTAGCAAACATTACTGTCCACTCTTGCGGCGTCTTGGTGATACCAATACGTGGTGGTTCCAAAGCGGTACTACGTACTCCAGCTGGTCTTTACCGACCTGATGGAAGAGTAAGTTCTTACATTTTTGGTTTCAGGCGATCCGTTCCTCGAGAAGCTTCTTTTTCTCCACTCAAACATCAGCAGTGTCCACTAGCGGATCCTTCGCATACTTTTCACCGTCAATGGACTTCTTCATAAAAGTCAAGGGAATTAGGGTCCAGGGAACTGGGAGGCCCAAAGTCTTAGAGAGAAAATCAGTTAAATTCTTCCGACACCACGCTTCAACGATATTTTCCGTAACAGGCCGGTGCACCGCCCTGTTGAAAGATGTAATGATCCTTCCCGTAGAAGTCCCGAAGTGCCGGGGCCACAACCTTCTCCAAAACCGCGGTCTTATAGTACGCCGTGTTGATTTTCACGTTTTTCTCGATAAACACATGTGGGTGCTTACCACACCTAGATACGGCCCCCAAACCATCACCAACGCGACCAAAATGCAGCCCTAGTATTTCGTCAAAACACGGTAATGCAAGAGCCTTGCAAGCGTGTTGGCCATGGAATTCTGCTTCATGTGCCGGTTCGGATATTTACTGGCTTTGTACAACTTGTATCCTTCCCTGGCAACGATGTTCCGCACCGTTTGAAAGTTGGTGTTGTACCTTCTGGCCCTCCTCGGATCGAAAGACCGGGGTTGGCTTTAGTGCACCTTGCTGTGCTGCTGTCGATCCTTGGTTCCAGTTTTCACCGATTCCTTTCCACACCCAGGGTTTCCTTGTAGGTTTTGAGCACTCGACAAACTGTTGTTGTGGGCATCTTCAGCACTTTAGCTAGCTTGGAACCGGACCAGGTGACCAGTGTATAGAGGTGTTAACAAACCACTGTCAACGATTTTCGATTCCCAACACAAGAGGCAACAATCAATATGCAACTAGCGATTTGAAGTTGGATCACTGTTGTAGAACCCCTTGGTCCGAAGTGCACCTTGAAGCCAGCACCTAGTTGTACATATTTGCGCCTTTGTTTTGATTTGCTGTGTTATTTTGACAGAATTATTGAGAGTGTGTTCGTGTGAGTTCATTATTAGGGGCGCATTATTAAGCTTGGGACCGATGTGCTAGTACTGACTGAGCCAAGAAAAAAATCGTTTTTGTATGGGACCTACTGGTCTTAGAGTTAGTCTATGCTTGAGGTGTGCTAGTTATGCGCGAAGGACGTACCAATTCACTTTCAGTCAGCCTTTAAGAGCTATCCGAATGGCGATGGACTTTATGACGTCTCCAGAATAATGTTCCGCGTGAAACAAACCAATAAAACAATGAGTTTTTATGGCAACATAGCAGCTTAGACACGCTAATTATGGCAAAGTTACAACTTCAACACAGACGAAGATCTGATATTATTTCTATCATAATTAATCGTAATAAAATATAAATGAACGAAATTATAACCAGAAATCTATTAACAAAATAAACATGTTGGTGTAGAATAGTCGGTAGTTGTCTTGACTCTGACTCTCGAGAAAGATGGGTGGGAACAGAGCCACAATGGCATAATGACCTGTTTTAATTTTTGTGACAAAGCAGTTTGTAGTAATGTAAATATGTTAATAAATGTGCTGTGTGTTGAGAACGAAATATGTGTGATAGATGGACGGATGTGTGATGTGGTGTGTGGAAATGGAATAGGATGAATAGAGAACTTTCCACAGACCGTGGAAAGGCTAGAGGACACCCTTGTGGCCATACCTTGGCCTTAGTCCAGAGCACCCTTTGTGCTCAAGACCTAGAAATAGTACCTAGAGGACACCCTTGTATCCTCTCTTTGGTATGACATTCCTAAGACAACATTGTGTCCTTGCAATGGATAGGTCTGAACACCCTTTTCAAACCGATGGATACAGAACACCTTTGGGTCCTGCTCGAGGGTATGGTTCGATCACCCTGTGTGGTCAAACGCCTGCTTATGTCTATTTCAAGCACCCTGTGTGCTGAATTCATATTGGATTAATGCAGGATTAGGTAATGAGCACCAATTTGCCCAAACCGTGGAGTAAACCGCAGACATTCTTGCACCTGCTTTGATTATTTATTCAATAGGTACCTGACAAACCAACTGTTCCAAAAAGCACACAATCACGATGATCGGCAGAATACGGTAGGTAAAACACGTGTAGGGAAGCTCTACACCTAGATGTTGACGAAACCACATTGTCTCGTTATGGATGATAAGACGTGTGTAAAATCAAACTTCCGGCAGCTTCCGGGGCTCCAGTTTTTCACTGCTCATCATAAATTCGATGTCCCTGAGGACGTTAGAAAGCAGAAGATGTCAAAGTTTGCCAAAAAATATATGATTTGGAAAGCAATTTACTCGTGTGGAGAGCGGAGCTCCCCATGCGTGACTACTGGAACGGTCAATGGGCAGGTGTACCTAAAGGAATGCCTCCAAAAGCGTCCACTTCCTCTTCTGAGGTCACACGATGATCCTACGATTTTCTGGAAGGATTTAGCCTCGTGCCATTACTCGAAAGAAGCTTTGGAGTGGTACAAGACTAAGGAGGTTAATTTCGTGCCGAAGCAGCTCCACGCCCCGAACGCACCGGAACTGCAATCAATTGGAAAATTCTGGGCCATCATGAAACAGGCACTTTGGAAGCATCCTAAGGAAGTGAAATCGGAGGAAGCTATGAAGAAAAAATGGATATCCATACAAAAAAAAGTTGGTCCAAATGTTGTTCCTTATGAGTAGCGTAAAGAAGAAGGTTCGTGCTTTTGGATATGGAATTGAAATTGAATAAAACAAACACGGGACAATATTTATAACATGTTTTATTTTACTCCCTGAAGGTTTGAAGATGATTGGTTGAACGGGAGAATTTTGCCGAATATTTGTATGTGTCGCAATTTGATTCCGTACACCCTTTTTATGTTTGCATGCTTTAAGGTTTTATCATATTTAAGATTAGTATCGTTTAAAATTAATAATTTCTCAGTGTGTAGCATTTCATGTATGTGTATTAGATAACGCAGAAAATTATATGTTTCATTCAAACTGTGTGTATAAAGGCTCACAATGCTTATATCAAATCCAGCATAGTTATTCATCTCCTTTATCCATTTCCTAAAGACGATCTTATGCTACCGGAAAGGTTCATTATGCAAATGTTATTTCTCGGCTTAAGAATATTCCCATCAAAAATATTGTGCCATCAACTCGGAGAGCCGTTCAAGTTCATCATGATTCTGCCAGGTTTAGCATCATCATCACATGCACAGCGGTACCAAGTTGCGTACCAACTGGCCCCGATAGTTCCGTAGTATGGAGCTGCGATGAGTGAGCACCAAGTAACACACAAACTACACAATCTTCCCAAGAAATAACATTCCTATTATTATTCATCAGCGTGTTTTCAGTTTTAGTTTGACCGGCAAGAGCGGGACAGGAGGCCCTCCGTAAGATGCTAATCTTGCATAAGCAAAAAACCTGTTTGCCGAGGCTGTCGGGCTTCCCTAGCGCAAGCAACACGAGCCTATTGCCAGCACGTGACGGCCCGAAGCCTCCCTTCATAACGATTTGGTTTCAAGTCCACCGTTCATCGACTGCTTTGGGAGGCTTTCGCTCCGAGGTCAATGAGACCTTCCACGGCCCAGCTTGAAACTGCTGAACCAAGCTAGTAGTAATAACTATCAGCATTCTATCAACTCCAGGCCAAAAATTGCATCTCTTGGTGTGGTGGCTCGTGTCGTGATATGACCTGCTTTGCGCAACAGCCGGCCGTTCAGTCGTTTGTTTGTCGATCGTTAGCGTTTTGAATTAAGAATCTGCGGATTAATTATAATTAATATAATATCAACCCAACACAATCCTTAATAATTGAATTCTCGACTTGTCGGTTTGCCATCAGAATGTCATTAAAATAATTCTAAAATTGGAAAGACTTATTGCAAGTCCTTGAAGCTTCTGTTGATGCTGCTCGATTAATCATCCCACCGCTTGGGGTTGTCATTTTCCAAGGTGCTGTTTAACCTCACAAACGGTGTCTTTTTTGCAAACAACAATAATCCAGTTGCTTTTCCTCACCCAGATTAACAGCAAACAATCCTCCGGCGGAGACCTTCCTCCATTTTGGGACAAAGCTTTTCTTCTTTATTATGTGCCTTTATTGGATCAAGCGCTATGTGTTAAAAGCTTCACTTCCCTTTGGCAGCGTGTTGTTATTTTCTACTCCTTCCGAACGCAACCCAAAGCAAGCCAAATACCGTCCCGAGGGAGCCAACAGACAGAGGGGCAAGGTTAGCAAAGCAATATAGTTAGGATCTCCCACATATCCACCTCAAGCCGCCCGGGGTCGAGACAAACGGGAAATTTATAAACGACCTTCTCGGCGTTTGCTTCCGTCTGGAGTCAGGAAAAGGCAGGCGGAAGGATTTTTCTCCATAGTAAGGAGCAAAGGATCGCAGAGTAATCCTTCAAGACCTGCTTTGATGATGCTGGGCTGGATGCTCCTTCGAAAGAAAGAAGAAAAAAAGCGCAGACACAGCTCACAATACGCTTAATGGAAGGAAACCCCATTAGTGTGCATTTCAGAAGAACGAGCCATACTGCAAAGAAGAAGAAAATGTAGCAAGATTTGTTTCCACCCGGCGATTGTTTAATTGTGATAAATCGAGCACCAAGCTGTTGTTTTTATATTGTTGTTGTTTTTATGTATTGTGTGGCTGAATTTGAGTTGTTTGACGTTTTTCATCATTAGAAACAGGAAAAACAGGAAACAAGCCATCATATTTATGACCCCAACTTATGCGATAAGTATGGTCATGACGGCTTTAACCGGGTTTAAATTATTGCAGTCAAGTAAATGTAATATTTGGAGTATTTTTGTTTTGCTTGGTCCATTTGAGGTTGGTAGGAAAATTACAATATGATCCTGGGCCCTTGATGCCGCTGTTGTCGTTATTGTTTTATGTACTTAAGATTTTACCAAAATTATACATTGTGATTTATTCCCTGAATATTTCATGACATTCGGTTGAGAGACTTGTTTTTGAGGACGAGTTTAAAGTGATGCAATTTAACTGTGCACACCCTTTAATTAACACAACAAACAGTTTTTTTTAGAAAGCATGAACACAATAGCGTGAAACTTGATGAAGAGATGAATTTAAGGTCCGTTATTATATCTCTACTTCGCACTATGGTACGAATGGACAAATTTCGCGACAAAAATCGATAACCAGAGAACCATGCAATCACTTTAGACAGATAATGTTATGGGAAGATTTAATTTAAAAATAAGATCTATCTTTTGATTTGGGTAGTGAATAGGGTGGTCCTCTTATGTTCATAATTACGTTTAACGTTAACACACTACCGCCATCTATTCAGTTTAATCATCATCAAAGTGTTCTCAACAGATGGCGTTAGTTTTTTTTAAATGACGATGATTTGTAGTTCAAAATTTTCGATTTGTTATGTCTGTGATATAAATGTTGATAAATTACCGGACATGGATTAATATAAAAATATAAACATTTTCATTATAAAAAAAACTCGCGTTGTTACACTCTTTGATGATAATCGTTGATGCTGTTGATCGAAAACTACGCAGGAAAAATGCAAAACTACCAAATTTAAAAAGATTTTTTTCCCTAAAGGGGACAAAAAGGGACAAACAATTTTGCATAGATTTTGTAGATGGAAGTTTGTGCTTTCAGTTCACGTACTATGTGTTTGCAAATATTTGCAAATAAAGGAATAAGATATCTTGCAAAAACGTATTTTTTTACACTTCAACCCCTACAACTTTTTTATGACAATAATTAGCAACTATCTTGTATTTACAAAATGTGCGTCATTTTAAACCCTGAAAGTAATCTCTGCAGAGTTTTCAAAATGAAATTGAAATAAAAAAGTTACAGCAAAAAAACTTTTTTAGGTCCCACCCTAAGAAAAGTTAGAAAAACTGTTATAAATCGATACGTAGATAAGATAGATATTACATTTCTTCAGCAAAGTTCAATTAAATAAAAATATCTACAATTCTGTAGAAGCAAGAAGTCCTCTTAATCATAAGAATAAAAAGTTGAAATTTTTATTATGAACATAAGAGGACCACCCTATTTACTACCCAAACCAAAAGATAGATCTTATTATCTTAATTAAATCTTCCGAAGACATCTTCTGTCTAAACTTAATAGGTTTCGAATTATCGATTTTTGTCGCGAAATTTGTTGCCGTGTATTTTCGGTGAGAAGTTGATCACATCTCCTGATGCTTCCGTATCATTTATGAGCCATTGACCCGAGAAGAAACGCTTATTTAACTGAACATGGTATTGCTGAGTATCTCATAAGGAAAAATACCTGAAGATAATACCATAGAAAAATCCTCACAACATCATGTGAGTTCGAAATTAAGGTAAGACAATCCAAGAATAAAGACTATACTCGAATAAAATGAGACAAAATGTTTAGCTTGTAACTATTTACCGTACGGGTGAAAATTGATGAAATTTTAACTTTTGAATAATGATTTTTCTCAAACGCCTATCGAACATTTCAATCTACGATGTGGCGGAGAAGTCGTCCACGTCTTCTGGTAAGAGGGCGCTAAACCGAAACGACGAACAAAACACGGCAGCCAAAACCCACGCCAGGAAGCTGTCCCGAGAGCGGCTGACGAAACCAAGGTGCACCAAGGATGACTAGACTTACATAAAGGCAAACACACAGCAATTGCCGGGTCAGGTGTTTTACGTTGTCACATCACGGTTGCCCATTCCTGAGGAGGTAAGGAAGAAGAAGGTGAACAAATTCACCAAAAAGTTCTTCAGAAAGCTGGTGTGGCGTCATGGACAAGCCATACATCACGACGGGTACCATCTTGCTACTACGCGCCGGTAATAGACTGATACAGAGATAACAATGCTGTTTTTGTACCAAAAGACATCAACCCACTGAACTCGCCGAAATGTCGTTTGATTGAGAGGTATGAAGCCATCATGAAGGTCAAACTTCCTAAAACACCTGAGTTCACGAGAACGAGCTGGTTTTGAAAAAAGTGGCTAAAAGTTTCAAAATATATAAATGAATATAACTTCCTCCTAAATCTGATCTTGGATAGCGCGCTTCAAGTTCAAACTCGACCTGTTCCAGGAACGTCATTTCGCAGGAAACGGCCTTCTCCATGGTGGGATCAGCAATGCACCGAGGTGTACCATAAAAAGCCCGACGCATTTAAGGTTTTCCGAGAACTTAAGAGCTAATTCAAGATCAAGAAACGCGGATACTGGCGACGATTTGTGGTGGGCCTATCGCGAGAAACGTCAACGAAATCTCTTTGGAATACTGCGCGAAGATCGCATAACCGAGCTATGTACAACGAGAGCGAAGAGTATTCGGACCAATGGATCCTTAAGTTTGCGCGAAAAGTGTGTCCAGAATCTGAGTCGGCACGGAGAGAAACCAAGAATTCGATAGATGCCAACCTTTTTCAATGGTAGACTATCCCACAAGTCCGCCACCTCAGCAGGCAAAAGATGACGTTTGGAAGGTGCTCATGTACCACTGATGGCTTTGTGATAGTTATTCTAGAGATATATTGTGTGCACTCTATTTTGATGCGCACATGGGAGAGGAACTCTCTCTTTTTAGGGTTTGTTTTGATTCGCAACGTCTGAGATCACTCAAGTTTTATTACTCAATGTTTCCACCATTTTTTCTCGATCACCTTCTCCAAATGGGAACAGAATCGAGAGCATACCTTCTCAATGTATGAGTCAGTCATAGAGTTTCATGCCTTGGAAATGGAAGCTTTCAGGGCGCCAACACTGGGATGAGAACGTTCACAGGCCCTACCCTGAACACAAGTGCCCATACTGAGTAATCCGATGGATTCACGTCCGGGCTGCTAGGTGTCCAAATGTCCTTTGGCAATAATTCTTCAGCAATGCTTGAGTGGGGCTATTCATAAACCACGTAAACTTTTTTGGGATGAAGGGGGGTTTGACCAAAGTCTACGCTCATTTCAAAAATGTTTAAAAAAAATGTATGGAGAAAATTCAACGAGGGGGGGGGGGGGTTCTGAGATTTTCAAAAATGAGTTTACAAGGTTTATGCACAAGCCCAGTCCTTTTTGGGGTATGACACAATGCTCCGTCCTGTTGGTAAATGACGTGTTGATGTGCTCCAAAGTTGACCTTAATCCATGGCGTGGATTAAGGCCAACTTTGTGGTCCTTCAAAATGTTGAAAAAGATGATGGTATGCTTCTTTTATGATGCTGTCACAAAATGTTTCAAGCGCTCAAGCCGTAGTTGTTTGATTCGGTCCTTTACAAGGTGGTGCTTTACTCTTGCCATGGACGAACATTTCAAGTCATCTTTGACCAACCGTTGCATGGTAGTTTTTGAAACATCGGCTTCCTTAACCAATTTCCGGATCGATCTGATAGGATTTCGCCTCACTTTGTCCCTCACTAATCTGATGACCTTCGGTATGCGAGCGGACCATGGACGGCCACTTCCCGGCTTCCGTGGACGTGCTTCATCATGGAGTGAACGTTGGATACGGTAAACGATACCCAAGAAACAATTTTGGTTTTATGAGGGCTCTGAAGACCATGATTTAGCCTTTAACTGTGCTTTAAAACCACAATAAAACTTGAATTGTTACTTGGGTAGCCAGGTGGCATCCCCCGTTGCAATTTGTTTTACGGGCTTTTGGGCGAGCTGTTAACTAGTCACAACCTCCTTTGCGTACATTTTTCTCAACTTTGTTACTCGCAAACCACTGTTTTGTTTACATCGTCTCAGAGTATACAGTCAGATGAATAAACCACCATAGACACATATATTGCCTTCAAAATTCCCACATGCCAAATTTGGCTCCATTTACTTTATTAGTTCTCGAATTATACATAAATTTCAGCTTCATTTGTATTAGAAAAAAGGGACGAAGCATAGGTGGAACCAGGCGAACCAGTAGCAGTAGCTGTGGCAGCAGGAAGGAGCAGTATCGTGTACTGTGACTGAGGCTGGAAACCTCGGTCCGGTTACGACATCTGGAACTACAATAGAAACATTTCTTGCCTTCAGAAAATCCCACATGCAAAATTTTGTCCTATTTGCTTGATTAGTTCCCAAGTAATGCAGGAATTTCAGTTTCATTTTGCAAAATGTTGTACCATTCGCTTGATTACACAGAAAAAAATAATTAAATTTAACAAGCGCGTAATATATACCCTCGTTTAAATCCAAGCTAAAGGAGGCGTAAACAACGAAATTGTTTGCAACTTTTCATGTGCCATACAACAAAATTGGCAATCTTTCATACAACTGGCTGGATTCAGGCGTTATCTGGCTTAAATTTACATGAAATATCCCATTATATTCTGGCAAATCTAGCATTCCCTTTATGTGCATTAGATAACGCAGAAAATTCAATGTTTCTTTTTATCTGTGTAGTTCTCAAGTTATGCAGAATGTTGTGTTTCATTTGTATGAAACATACCCCTTATAGAGAGGGGAGGGATCTCGAACCGCCATAAAACATTCCTTACTTCCAGAAAATTTGAGAAAATTTGGTTCCATTTGTTCTTTTAGTTCTTGAGTTATGCAGAAATTTCTGTTTCATTTGTATGGGAGTCCCCCTTTTTAGAGAAGGCAGGGGTTTCTAACTATCAAAAGAACCTTTTTCGGTCCTAGAAACTCCTTCATAAAGAAAATCACGCCGATCGGTTCAGTAGTTTTCGATTCTATAAGGTTCAGACAGACAGACAGACAGACAGACAGACAGACAGAAATTCATTTTTATATATGGGTATATAAAAGATATATTTATGTTTGGGTAGTCACGTGAACAGGAACGTATATTTCGATAGCTGATGTTGGTGTTGATGAGCGTTGCATATTTTAATTATTTAATACCAAAGAACAATAAAACAATCTTACAATATCATGCTAATACTGTTCATCTTATCTGCTTTAATTTATTCCAACCAATACTTCGAATGCTAAAATCTTAAAAATATTTTGAGAAATGAGTAAGTAATGACCGTTCAGTGTTTCAATTTTAAGTGACTGTTGCATTTTTTTAAATTTCCATTGGAGATGCTACTCTGCCGTTAACTTGCTAGATTATATCTAAGAATACAGCTATACCTCGATAGTACGTACATCAGAACAGAAGCTGCTCTTTCTAATAGTCATATGAAATTGGAGATTTAATCGGTAGTTTTTAGGCGATTGCGAAGTGAGAAAATTGATGTACGTACTATCGAGGTATACCTGTATGTAGTGATAATATAGGAACCGCTAAAATTTTCTTATTGTGTTTCAAATTTCCCACATGGCTTAATGTATGCGACGAATAAATGTAAAGCTGATACTTTTACTTAACCCCTGCTGGCTGCCAATTGACGAGAATATTCAACGGTAAGTTAGATACTGTAAAGAGAAAATAAAATCACGAAATGGACGAATTTTAGATGGTAAGCTTGAATTTAAGCCATCTTCTCGGTGTTCTGTGTTCTGTGCATTGTACCGACTGGCTCTGGTTGTTAGGTTGCTGACTTTCAACTGGTTGACGCCGGAAAGGCGTTGGCTGCCGACTGATGAGAATATACAACGGTAAGTTAAAAAAAATCCACTAAAACTTACGCTTCACCAGAGAAAATTTAAATGATCATCCTGAAAAGGACGAATTTTGAATGGTGACCATGATCCTTGATTAAATTTAAGCCTTTTTTGAAAGTAGATTATTTCACTTCTCGTCGTTGTGCCTTACTAGTAACTTTTCCTTTCAACAAGCTGCTTATAGCCTAATCAGATCATTACTAATATTACTAAACTACTGGAGAGGACTGGCGCATGAACCTAGCAATTAAGCATAGTATTCGAAGGAAATACCAATGCAGAACGCGTAGTTTCTGGAAAGGTAAGCCCTGATCCTCTGGAAAGTAGGGGGTTGATGTAAGCCGCTGCAAGCTAAACCGTTAGTAAATCTAGCCTTTAGTGAAACATTGACCACTTGCATAACTTCGACTCATGCATTTTCGACCTCTTAAATCCTCAATAACCGGATTGCCTTCCCTCTTCCGTTGACCTATGCCTTCCAACAGGACATTTTCATTACTGCATACACTGGCTTGAATCTTGAATAACATTTACCAGCCCCCATCTCCACACTCTCCAAACAAAACAACATCAAAAAACGACATGCAACACACATAAAACCGATTTTCATCCTTTCGCAAATCCATCGGAACGTGGCTTCAGTGTCAGAGCAGCAGTGCAGAGGATTTGTTCCGAATGTTCATTTTCTGAACTTCCCGGAGCACAACTCGACGGTGAACGAATCATAAAACAGCCATCAGCAGCTGTGTGCCTTCGTTTTTTATATCCGCTAAAAGTGACAGTCACATTCATGTGTGCGATGGTGTGAGCGATGCAGCATCCGACTGTCCATAAAACCGCCATAGTCAAGTCTGTGCCACGGTCCAGGCAGCCGTCGTTCAGTTGCACAGGCTCCATTCAATTAGAAACACTCGAGAGAGGAGTAACAAATTAAAACAATCCTGTGAGCCTCTGTCGGGGTCGCCGTGGGACAATTTCTATGGGGACTAGAATTTGGGTGGTTTGTCAGTTGCTTCCCTAGTTCGGTTCGATCAGAGTAGGCAGTGATGGGATTTTCAGGCTGCTCGATGTGTTCGATGCTTCTGAATAACTGAACACAGAGGTGAGTAATACTTTTCGGAACCTACGTTCCGATCTATATGGTTTGGGCAAGGTAACTAGAAATGGAAACGTATATTGGTGTTAATTTCTGAACAAAAACAGTAACTCTACTAGAAGGATTGGGGACTTGTGTGTAACGCACAAGACAACATTTGCATTGAGTTTGATTGCCAGCTAAATCAAACGGCTTATCTGGAATCTGGTGGAGCCTCACAGGCGGCGGAGCAAATGTGGAACGATCCATGTGTTCGAGCATTGAGAAGACAACAATCTGCTGGTGACTGGTGCAAAAAACTGTCAGCCCGCGAAATGCGAAACACAACTTGCAACGTTCCCACGCCGCGTCATGTCGCTGCAACTGAGGTCAGGTCAGCTATAAACATGTTTACTTCCTACGGGGCGCGGGTCAGTTCATATTGTTCAGAAGTGTGTCATTTGAACTTGAGAGATGTTTGAACGGGTAAAGCGGAAGTTTTTGTACGGTTATATTGAGATCGTGGTTCCGGTTAGGTTTATATGACAGTGCTTGAATGTTAGGCATAATTGGTTGACTATTGGCTATTTAAAACAGCTTATGCTTATTGAGGATCCCAATACACAGCTCGAGAAAGTGATGAGAATTTAGATTCAACATCATGGACATAAATGAAGCGTCATAAAACATGAAAATTTGCATTATACATTGTGTAAACTTCAGGAACATTCCATACATTACCGATAATTTTGTATGCAAAAGCTTATATTTGTTAGAATATTTTCGTGTAAAGTGCTGCTTCGTGAGAAATTAAATACAATTTTCCATGCTCTAATATTAACATAACAATGAAATTTCGGTTTTATTTTGTGTTTAGAGTTGATTTGGATTGAAGAGAGTAGGCCGTGTTTTTGAGCGCAGAAGACGCTTTTTTCCCGTCATAGTGAAATTTTTGGGAAAATTGAAAAATAATCATGTTTTCGATCGAAATTCACATTAAAAATGCACCAAAGTGCTCCCCAACGGGGGTTTCTCACTAGTGTTGAACAAATCGATGCATTTCCGATCAATTTTCAGAGGAGCTTAAACATCCGAAAATAGGGCTTTTCCCCTTTGTCGTGCGTGAATTGATGAGGAACAGTCGAAAAAATCTGACGTCTAGGATCACGGTTCTCGGTGGCAGTGAAATGGAGTGCAATTTTTACGCTGAAAACGGCAAAAAATTGGGTAAAAAGATTTAAAGTATAAAATTACGGTCGTTCGGAGTCGATTGGTGATATTTTTCAGTCCGGTCGCAACGTAATAGCAGTGGAAAAAGTGAATTTTAAAAAGTGTACGTTCTTGGGTCTGCTGTCGGGTCGTTCAAAACGAACGGCATGAATGGCTGCTGCTGTTCACATCGAACCTGAGCTGGCGATTGCTACGCCTGAGAAAAAATATTGACGACGGAAAATCTGAGCAGAAATAAAGTGCCAATATCTAGAACTAGATCTTAGAGGAAAATACCAAAACCGTGCCAAAGTGAATTTTGATTCGTTAACCAAAACGAACCCTGCTGCTAACCATTCCCCAACTATCCAAGATCCCAGTGATTTCTCCTGGAAGTGCAAAGAATTTTTCGGCTTCCTCCAAGTATCATGTCAACACTCCTTCCCATTCCCTTCTTGACCAGCATTCGGGCACGGCCAGCGCTGGTATTGGTTTATAATGGGTCACCAGTTTTTACACATTGAAGATGTATGTTTTTTTTTTATTCCTTGTCGGGTATTTTCATCACTGTGACCATTTTTAAGATCTATTGTGATATATCCCCCCTTTCGCTCTCTTTCGTGATTGATTTTTATAATTGAATTGGGGTAAAAAGAGTCAGACGCAACATGAAATTATCCCTGTAACGTTTCTAAATGTAATATGTGTAAAATGTATGCATTTTGACTCAAAATATATTGAGGAGATTGCAACTATATGAGCAGAATGAAGAAAAACCATCAACTGAAGGGATATTGGGGCAAAACGGGCTATATGCAAATTCCAAAAACACGCAAAGTCGCTCCAAATTACTTCTATGCAGATATCCTGTGGGGTTAGTACATTTCCAGTGAAACTAATTTTTGACGAGTGTTGCTGTTCGGAAAGTAACAAGAAAAATCAAATAAATGGAATGAATTTTGGTAAAACGGACCAAACGACATGAAATTGTTTCTGTAATGTTTCTTAATATGATATGCGTAAACGATATGCATTTTCACTCAAAATAAATTGCGGAGATTGCAACTATATGAGCAGAATGGAGAAAAACCATCAATTAAAGGGTGAATTGGGGCAAAACGAGCCACTTCCCGTGCTCTACACAACATGAAACCTGCGCCAATCGAATTATTAGTCCATTTCCCTTCAGGAATGCATATGGTTTGGTTCAAAAACCAGCGGCTTACTTGGGAATCTGGGTTCATTTTTTCCCACTGTGCGTCGGCTCGAGGATGTAATTGAAAAAAATGGAAGACACATTGAAAAAATTTGTTTAAAAGGACTTTATAAAGATAACTGCCCTCGAAAAGGTTGATATTATTGCTTGAATTTGTTGAATATGGGATTTGAAAGAAATAGAATTTTTTTTCGATACTTCACTAGACGATAGCCTAATATTGTTCGATTGGGCAGAGCTCTGGCGTGTTGGGAGGGTTCATGTCCTTGGGCACCACTTGAACGTTGGTGGCAGCAAACCACTCCATGGCCTTTTTTCCGTAATGGCAAGATGCAAAATCTGGCCAAAATAGAACGGAACAATTGTGTCGCTTCAAGAAAGGCAGTAGACGTTTTTGTAGGCACTTGTTCAGATAAAGGACGAACACGAAATTATTGCGACACCGAAAATGTCATGCCAATTTTTTTATAATTTTTAGAATCAAACCAAAATTTTAGGGTAGTTTTATACATATATTTACTTCAAAAATCAAAAGAAAAGTTAATCGATGGAGCCTTGAGTGTAAAATTGAACGCATTTTTGCTTGATGCCCTCCATCAAAGTCTTTACAGTGTAATCCGGTACCAGTTTCTCAGTTTTTTTCATTTTCTTAACATGTCCTTCTCGTCTTTGACTGTCTTCTTGCTCTTCCGAAGTTCCCGCTTCATCATTGCCCAGTACTGCTCCATCGGGCGCAGCTCCGGACAGTTTGGCGGATTCATGTCCTTTGGAACAAAATGGACAGAATTGGCCTCATGCCACTCCAGGACACTTTTAGAATAGTGGCATGATGCCAAATCTGGCCAAAATAGCGGAGCTTCGTCGTGCTGCTGCAAGAACGGCAAAAGGCGCTTCTCAAGGCACTCAGATTTGTAGATCTCGCCATTTACTGTGCCTTTTGTCACGAAAGGCTCACTTCTCAGTCCGCAAGAGCAGATGGCCTGCCAAATGAGATATTTGGAGGCGAACTTCAACATTTTCTTCTTCTTAAATTTGTCGTCCACATAGAACTTGCTCTTGCCGGTGAAAAACTCCAACCCCGGAATTTGCTTAAAATCGACTTTTATATACGTTTCGTCGTTCATCACACAACAGCAATATTTTGTCAGCATCTTCTCGTAGAGCTTCCGTGCCCGAGTTTTAGCCGTCGATTGTTGCCGCCCATCGCGGTTTGGGAGGTTCTGTACCTTGTATGTATGTAGTCCAGCTCTCTTCTTTGCATTCTGGACGTAGCTCTGCGACATGCCGATCTTTTTAGCCAAATCACGGCTTGAAACGTTGGGATTTGCTTTAATCATCCGCTTTTGCTTTAATCCGATTTGCTTTAATCATCCGCATTTGCTTAATCACCTTTCCCTCCGTCTTTTTGTTCTCCGGTCCCGGTTTTCTTCCAGCTCCTTCGCCGTGGTCCAACGTCAACCGCTCCTGGAACCGCTTCAACACTCTGGAGACGGTTGAATGGTGAATGTTCAACATTTTTCCCAACTGCCGGTGCGACAAGTCAGGAAATTCCAGGTGTTTGGAAAGAATTTGTTCTCTCGACTCGCGTTGGTTCACCTCCACTTTCGTTGAATCGAAAAACACGACTTCGAGTTTGACAGCATGTAAACAATACACATCAATGAGAAAGTGTGCAAAATTTGGTTGATTTTTACCCAATGGTAAAAAAGTTATGCCCTGTTGAATTTGTCGCAATAATTTCGTGTTCGCCCTTTAAATTCATATGGTCTGCCACACCAGATATTTCTTCGCGAACTTAGACAGTTTAATGTGCTGTCCAGGAAGCTGCTAAAAGTCTGCCTTGACGTTAGTTTCATCATCCTGTACCAAGCAATCAAACTTAATCAGTTTCATCGTGTACAACTTTCGCGATCGTGCTTTGGCCGACGTGTTTTGTTTATCGTCGCGATTTGGAGTGACCACTTTCTTGTAAGTCGACAGTCCAGCTCATCCTTTAGCTCTATCCACGGTTGAAGGCGCCACTTCCAGCTTCGTTGCGCCTTCTTGGATGGAGAGGTTGGGGTTCCGCTCGAAACAGCAGGCAACTCTTTTTGTCGTCGCTGTGGTCTCTGGCGTTCGATTTCCCCTCGATCCAGCTTTCCTGGCTGTCGACAAACGTTCACCGAAACACTTTGAAAACGTTGGTCACAGTTGATTTAGCCACATTCAACGATTTCGCCAACATGGCGTGAGAGTAGTTTGGATTTTCGCCATGCACGTGCTAAATTTTGATGCGTTGCTTCTATTCCTTCGACGACATTTTCATAACTGAAGTGCTAATCTCAAAAACCCAAATAGAGGCATGATGCTACACGCACACTTCTTCACAATAAGGGGTGTGCAAAATTTGTCAATGCACGATGAAAGGAAATGCGTCAAGTTTATGTCTACCAAATTTTGATCGAAACACCCTTTAATCAATATCTTCTATCGAGGATGATATTTGTATCTTTAGGATAATGCGGTGATGACAGGTACAGCAAGCATCGTAACGTTCGCTTTAATCTATCCTATGCACTGTTTCCTCATACGCTGTACATTCGGCTCGCAATGGTCAACTTCACCGCTGCCATATATGCTGGATTTGGCGTTCCCTGTAATGCCATGTTTTTGTATTAGGTTAACTTCGATATAACGTACCCTCGATATAGCATCACTCGATATAGCGTCACTTTTACCTCGATATAACGTACACTTTTTTGATGTGTAGAAAATTTCTTCAAAATTAATAATAAGAGTACCTTGAACAATGATTTGAAGATCATATGAACCGTCAATCAACGATATTTTGAGGAGGAGGTGCGAAGAGGGCGGGGGCTTTCTGGACAAAAGACTCGTTCCATATAAATTTTAAAAATTATGTTTGGTCATGCAACCACCATGGAGGAGGGGGGTCTAAGAAACCAAAAAAGACCACGTTGTTTATGGATTGTCCCATATAAACCTTCCATCTTAAGTTAAATGTCTGTGACGCCGGCCACAAATTGGAGTACATTGACCTACATCGGCGAGCGGTTACGGAAGTGAAATATGCTTTTGTTACGGGACAGGAAGACATGCAAAGCCTTCAACGAATTATTCCTCAGCGTAGCTCCATCCACTAGTTGTGCAAACGTCAATGCTAATGCTTCCTCTGTATGGCTTAAAACAATCCCAAGTAACATTTCCAAAACCATCCAGCTTTATTAAGTTATATCAAAGTTATATGAAAGCCACTTGAAATCAATTTGGTTTTATTATGGTGCCAATAGGTTTCAAATTTTAGTCAGGTTTATAAGAACCTACACAGCTTTTTTACAACGATCTTAAGACATTGTCTTCTAAAATTCCTTTTACTCCTGTTAAAGGTTTTATTTCAACTTTATGAACTCGTAAAATGCTGTTTCAAAATTCTGTATTAAGACTTATTCAAATTATTTTATTATGGTCGGTTGAAAAAGCATTTTAGAACAATTTTGCCTCCAGTAAATGCAATAAACGGCAAATTGGCATTGAGTAAAGTTTGCGAAGATAAATTGGCTTTCGGGCAAAACTGTGATATCTTCCAACCTCCATATTGAAATATAAAAAATCATTGAAATGTGGAAATATACCAAATTTTAAATGCAATTCAAATGAACTGTAGATCAGATTCCAATTTTGTCCAGAATGATTAATTTATCGAATATATTTGTTTTAATTTTATTTTTAGTTGTTGGAAACTCGCATAATATCCGAGGCGCTTTTATTTCCGGCTCTTATTGTGCCAATATTCACCATAAAGTTAAATTCGCATATGATTTGGAGCCTGATTAGATATTTTTTTTCCTTTTGTTTTGGATGTTTTGCAATCAAACAAAATTTCTTGCAACACTAGTACTTTATTCTTAGATATTATTTACTAGTAAATGAATCAGAAGAGCAGAGAATCGAACAAAGTGGAATAACAAAAACGAATCACGTTTCACCGTGAAGTTTGACAGCTATTGACATTTGGCCCTATACTGGTTTTGATGGCAGCAAAAAGGTTTTATGAAGGTTCTTAAGTGGTCATAACATCTTTCACAGGAAAATTTTCAAAATCTTTATGGTATTGTAAAGGTTTTATTAATTTGTTTTCACAACCGTCTATAGAGTGGGCCACTTTGTACACATTTTGGCTTTAAAGATGCATAGAGGAGGTGTTGGTGGACGAAACAAGTTTGAATATAGTTTTATTAATAAACTGAGATGAGTGCTGGAATAAAACTAAAATTGTTACTTGGGAATGTAATGTAATTTTCATGTACAAATTTCACGTAAAATAAAGCATTAGCTGGCACGAACTATATCTACTATGTACAAGCTTGAAAACCATTTCTTCAGTTACGCCAGTTCTTGCTGACAAATAAACGAGTGGAGACAGGGTTTCAATTGATTAGATTACAACCTGAAAGGAGGGTGCGACCAACTCCCGGAAGTCAGAAGTTCCTATTTCACGCGTACCCTTGTCATATGATCACAAATGGCTGCCTGCGTATGATTTCCCCTCGTTTTATTACATGCCAAAGCAATCTTAGGCACCGACATTGTTTGCAATTTTGCATACAACATACCTAATTTCAACGATACCTGGCTTGAATTTACATGAAAAATCACATAAATTTATGCAAAATGTGGCACTCCTTTGATGTGCATTAGATAATGCATAAAATTCAATATTTCTTTAAAACTGTGAAGGATGTTCAGGAAGTAAGAAGCATTTAATTTTCTGCGTAATGTAATGCGCATGTAGGGAATCCTAGATTTGGAATAAATTAATGGGATCTTTCATGAAATTATGGCATGAATGTAAATTTGAGCCAGACATCGCTGGAATTAGGTATGTTGTACGGAAGATTTCAAACAATTACATTGTTTACGGTTGCTTTGCCCTAAAATTAAACGAAGGGAAATTATACGCGTCTATAAACAGCCTTTTTTCTGTATACGCTGACAATAGGAAAGCGAGAGTGTGCGAATGCAGATCGTGTATCTGGAAATCAAATTGTATTTTTCCAATATCATTCAATCAATAACTTCAGTACGGAATCACCTTTCCTTTTCAAAACCATTTATGTCAAGAGCCTAGAGCAACATGACAAGCTTCAAAGGCTCAATTTGTACAGATTTTGCCGAAGGGTCTCAGACTGTTGCAAAACTTTGTCCACGCGTAGGGTTCATGGATAAATGAACGAAAAACAATATTAAAAATTCAGGGTTGCCAGTTTTTCTTTTTGAAAATTAAAAATTTTTGAAAAATATATTTGCAATCTTTGAAAATTATCAATGTAAATGATTTTTAATACAATATAAGAGGCCTTATATATGGATAAGCTAAAAAAATCATCTGGAAGGAAAATGAACCATGTTTGGATATGTTTTCGTTTGATTTTAACCATACAGCCATTTAACAATTTAATGTTGGCTCAACGTGTCTCGAAATGTGTAGAATATTGCACAACCGATGGGAAGCGGGCTTCTCAAGACTTCCCCTAGCAAAAACAGTGATGCGGTTTCCACTACTGATGAGTCTCGAAATGTGCCGTTGATTTAATTCAATCAAAAGCTTCATAATGTACTCGACATGACTTGATGCATAATTTGCCACGAATACTTCCACTGTATCTTCACTCGCTTGTCGCTTGCATAAGCTACCAGTAGTGACGGACGAAGGCTCCCCAGAGTGCGTTTATGCTGATGAGTTTTAATTAAGAACGTGTGGAATGTGATGTCCAGTGCTGTGGAGTCCGCTGCCACCATCATCTCATCGGTTAGATTCATTGTGTTTGTGGTTTCTTCTTTTTATAGCACATATGCAAATGTCCCATCACCATCATCATCATCATCATCACCGCCGTTACTGGCATGTAACGGCTTTAGCTCGAAGGCAATTTCACATAGGTTAGTACACGATAGCAGCGGCTATGGCAGTGACGGCGGACTGACAATATGAATTCACATGACCGCATCACTTGGCCCTGAAGTCGTGGCGACCCTCTTCTTACTATATGGCTCTGCTACCCTAAAGAATCCAATATAGTCCCCCCTAGAATTCCCTCCCTCACTGAACTCCGCCTGTTGCCTGCTGCTGTGGTCGCAGTTGCGGTTCGTGATGCTGCATGAGCGGCCGTTCCTATGGACCTGCATAGCGAGCTTGGTGCGATTGAACTTCACTTTTTTCAGGGTTCTTTTTTATACATTGCAATGGGTCTGTATCGTGACGATGCACAGTCCAGGGCAGGTAGATAGATGCACGGGCATGGAATAATGCTCACTTCCCTTTGTGGGCAACTTTGCGTTGCCACGGTCCGCTCTTGGTGAGAAATCGCTACACAGTTCAATTGACTATCGATTATTATTACCTGCTGCCCCCGTTATGAGAATTAACTTCAATCCCTGCAACCGCATTGAGTCATAAGTGCTCACTTCCTATTGAGTCACACGACAAGGCAAACGTTGCTTATGAACCCAAGCAACTTTATTGATACAAATTAACTTTTTTTTTTTTGCATAACTGGATTGGTAGTATCGGTACTGGTAGTATCGGTTACAGAATTCACCACAAATAAGCTATCCACGTACGTTTGCGTTGCACTCACGTATTTGTTATGGATATAATGTGCTCATCACAGCATGCTGTGCGTTCAACAGTCATCTTTCAATTGTTTACTTGTTTGCATGGGTTAAATTCTTGGTTTCCAAAATGTCACGCACTGGAAATGAGTGTTGGACACGTTGTGAAAAGGGTGCAACTATGCAAGTATTTGTGAAGTGGTTTAAATTTCATTACGAAAGGGTGCAATAATGATAAAAAAAAACTTCTGCGAACATTATTCTTCTGATAAACTGCCAGGAATGGGCACAAAACCCGGATCCGGACGTTTCTCAGGACGTTTAAAAGTGTTACAGTTTTCATATTTTTACTTTTTTGGAAAGTAATCTAGTCAAGTGTTTATTTGAATTTTCCTAGTTTTCGAAATACCAAACGTTCTGCTGATACGCTCGTAAGTGTTTTTTTTAAATTAATTGAAAAAACCTGTTTTTATAGAAAAAAATCCGCTGAAAAATTTGCAACATAAATACCAGCCATGACGTCACACTGAAAGTTAATTTTAGTTTACTTTACAAAATCGAAAGTAATACTTACTAATCCATTCGTTGTTTTCAGCAACGAAACTGATTTGTTCTTTTTATGAAGATACATTCGTAATTAATTGCACGCGCAACTGTCAAAAGCACGAAGCTTTTGTTGACACAGAAAGAACATTCGTATATTGTACAGAAACAATGCAAAGAGCTACGAATATTTTGTCACAAATTAAAAAGAAACGTCTCTTTGGTGGTTGCATGAAGGACTGACAGATCTACTTTATCGACTCAAAATGTAATTGACAAAATAAGCGCAATTACGATGAGTTTTCCCGCGTTTTTTTTTTTTGTTTCAGACATGGGGTTCGAACCTGAATATTTGGAAAGTACTGATTCTAAATCCGTGGTTGATCTCACTAGGCCACGCTGACTCGTGAGAACAATCTTGATTAATGAGCATGAAGTTATAGCTCACGACAGCGCTTTGATTTTTATTTTGGGATAGATAAATTATTTCCGCCCATACCAGCAGAAACACAATCGTGCATGTGTGCGGTATAAAAGAGAAGCAGCGATTGGCTGGTCATCACGAAGTTCATTTGGTGCATTTTACAAAAAGGTGTAATGATAGCATTTCACCAGATAAAAAGCATTATGAATGTTTCATACAATATACGAGACATTTGTTCTATGTACAAAATCCATGTTTACGAAGCGCGTGAAAGCTACTTTACGAAAATAAATTTTCAGTGCATTTACTTTACTGCATGTTCCCATCTGCCTTACCAGTCTTCTTGAAGACCCTCTTCACGATTGCCCAGTAACGTTCGATGGGTCGAAGCTGAGGGCAATTTGGTGGATTGATATTTTTCTCAACGAAATCTATACCCTTTTCCGCAAGTCAATTGAGAGTGGTTTTGGCATAGTGAGCCGACGCTAAATCCGGCAAAAACAGTGGAGGTGTACTATGCTTCTTATATAAAGACAACAATCTCTTCTGGAGATACTCAGATCGATAGATTTCCGCATTTATAGTTCCGGTAGTGTAAAAAATTGTTGACTTCAAACCACAGGAACATATTGCTTGCCATACCAGTACCTTTCGACCGAATTTCTCCACTTGAATCGACCTGTCCGCATCGCTCATATCCTCCCCAACGACGACAGTAAAGTATTGTGGACCTGGAAGGGTTTTTGAGTCCTCCTTTACATAGGTCTCATCGTCCATCGAAACGCATGCAACCGGACGCTGCAAAAGACGCGAATACAATTTCCGGGCCCTTGTTGCTGCTCGCTTCTTCTGTTCTGCTCTTTGTTTCGAGATTTTCTGCTTCTTGTAGGTCTTCATGTGGTTTCGCCTCTTGATACGCTGGATCATTCCGACACTCGTTCCTGCTTTTTTGGCCAAATCACATATTGACATTGATTTGTTCTGCATGATTAGAGATACCACTTTTTGCTCCAGTTTCGGGTTGGATGAACCGGGTTTTCTGCCTCTTCTTGGTAGCTCATCCAAAGAATAGTGTTCCTCAAACTTATTAATGATGCCCAAGTAGCACACCACGTTCATAATTAGTTACAGCAGCTTGATTATGACTAACAAAGGCACATTTATGTTTTCTCAACTTAATGGCAACTTGTGTGCTATTAGGGTAGTTTTAACACTCGCATGATGAATTCCAAACTGCTTCGCCAATTTTCGCATAGTAATACCCTTCTCACTTAGCCATGTGTCCAGAACCTTAATTTTCACTTCCTTTTCAATACGCGACATTTTGAAAACGCAGAATTTGAACCGCACAAACAAGTAAACAAAAGAAAGCTGACAGTCAAACGCACAGCATGCAGTGTTCAGAGCATAAAAAACCATCACAAATACATGCGTACAACGCAAATGTATGTGGATAGCTTATATTCGATACACTCCTTATATAGATATAGCAGAAGATCCGAAATTCGAAGCTATCGTGAAATTGCAATAATTTCATGCATCCCAAAACTCTTCGCATCAATTATATACAAAAATATGTTCAGTCAATTCAAACATAAAATAATGAATGCACAACAATGCTTTTTCAAGGGACGTTCCACCACTACAAACCTGCTCGAATTTGTTGATTACTCATTGAAAGCAATGGATAAAGGTAATTACATTGAAGCTCCTTTATACAGACTTCGGCAAAGCGTCTGGTAGACTTGGCCTTTCTATGATGATTTTCAAGCTTGAAAAAATAGGGATTGAGTTAAGATTCCTCTATTGGATTAAGTCGTATTTAGCTGATCGCCAGCAAATACGAAGATAGTAGTGTGCAGTGCTCGAAGCGAGACACGAAATTTATTCTCTTGTCATTTTTCTCCGTTGAATTTTTACATACTGTGATTTTTACATACTTTAATTGTTATGTTATATACCTATTCTCCATGCGTGGAGTAACGAGTATGATGTAGAAGGAGATGTTCGCTCATCACCTCTTCTTTGTAAAGCTTCAGTCACACTAGGAGCAGTATTGCGGTAAGCGCTGCGGTCGTGATAGTGAACCTTATAGCTTCAGTTCCCGTGGTGTATGTTGTAATTCTGTGAAATTTTGAGATAAAGGTACAGATAGACATTGGGAAACGTAGAAAAAAAATGCTGAACAGAAAAAGTTGGCCTTAGAAGAATCTATATCGCGGAAACTTTCCGACGGAAAAAATTTGCACAGCTCGCAAGTTGCGTCTTCTTGCGGCGTTTGTTCCAGAAAGGACATGCCGTTTATTGATGTTGTTGGTTTTTGACTACGAAATTTTCGTCTACAAATAACGTGATCGCTAACACCGTATTCCGTTTATCAAGCATTCAGCAGTGTGACACAGGAGCTTAGTGTTCAGTCCAATTGGAGATAGCACCTCAAATGCAGTTATCCGGAGGGTGGATAAACCGGATCAGGATGCTCAATTCAATAAGCAGAGCTATGGAATTTTTGGAAAATCCAGGTGACCTCTTTCTTTTTTATTACTTTGGCTTAATTTTTACAAGAAGAATCTGTATATGCGTTTAATGCTTTTGGTACACTGAAAGTTAATTTTAGTTTATATTACAAAATTTATATTACAAAAAATTTGTGAGTATTAACAAATCCATTCAATGATTTAAGCAACGAAACTGATTTGTACGTTTTATGACGCGCAACTGTCAAAAGCACGAAGCATTTGTTGACACAGAAAGAACATTCGTGCATTGTACAAAAACAATACAAAGAGCTACGAGTATTTTGTCAAAAATTAAAAAGAAACGTCTCTCTGGTGGTTGCATGAAGAACTGACAGATCTACTTTATCGACTCGAAATGTTATTGACAAAAAAGACCAAACAACGTGGAGTTATCCACTGGTAACAAGCCACTGGTGTTCGTCAAAGCTCACACTTAGGTCCACTTCTTTTTATCTTATATGTTAACGATATATCCTTTATTTTAAAAATTCTAAGAGTTCTTACAAATGCTGACGATATGAAAATGTTTTTAGAAATAATAAATGATGATGAAATAAATATATTTCAGAATGAAATATGGCTGTTATAAAAGTTTGTTAGAGCTAAATGTAAACAAAATGTAATCTTATAACTAACAGAAGAAACCAGAGCACATCAATATTTTAGTATCATTAAGCAAACAAAATAAAATAGTTTTGGGAACAATTTCAGATACTAAATTGACATTTGTGGTTCATTAAAACACATTTGGAGAGCATGGAAGATGTTTAATTCTATAAAACATTATGGCTACAACTTTCAAGACCCTTATAAAATGAAATCATTATATTTTTCTTAAGTGACGTCAATATTAGAATACTGTAGTTTTGTTTGATCACCTCATATAAAAAACACGATGAGCTTAGCGCTTTTTACAATTCAAACGCAGTTTTCATTATACGCACTACGTAGGTTAGGGATGGACAGAATTACTCCTCCCTTCATATGAAGCACGTTGCTTGCTGATCAACATTCAATCATTGAAAGATCATCGAGATTACGCTATGGTCTCAATAGTCAACGACATATTTTCGCAACGAAAAGATTTAACGGAATTATTGTCAAAATTGAACTTTTATGCACGGGAACTACGTAATCGAAATTTGTTCACTTTAGATCATGGTCGTACAAATTATGCTAAATTCGAACCTTTAGATAAGATGATGAATGCTTATAATCAACATAGTGAAATGATTGATCTAAGTATGCCTCGTACAGAACTGAAAAAAATATTTCAATACATTAAGATGAATTGCTGGTACTTGTATTTTTTTCAATCTTCTGTCACTCTTTCTCTATCTCTCTCTGTCTCTCTTTCTCTCTCTCTCTTTCTCGCAAACTTACCTCGCTATTTCAAATTAATATATCTTGTTTGTCAGTGAATGAACACCAAATCAAATTCTATCAGATTGCTCACAGCAAGTATGCATACAAACTGGTATGATGAAATATCCACTGATGTACGATTGATTGTTAGACAAAATAAATAAATAAATAAATATAACAAATTCCCGACACAGTTTTTATTCCAAACCGCGGGTCGTCACTAATTGGAGTTAATTGTTGAAAACGATAATATCGCACCGGTTTCAATTGTCGGCACTTTTCCCCCGGCTTGACATATCCATGCTTTATTTCATTATCCCACTTGCCCCTCGGCAGAGTTCATCGCCAAAATGTCAATGTCTCGAGAGCCAAGTTAAAATTAATAACTGCCCCCAGAGGTTGAATCAATCACGATGTTCATCCGCGACGGAGCCAACGTCCGTCGGTCAAGCAGACTCAATTATAGAGAGACCCGTTAAGATCAGAACGCTAACCATCCGAAAGCAGTGAGCAGAAAGAAGCGTTCGATTTCAAAGTCATGAATAAGTGCGCGAAAACGAACAAAACAATAACCAAGATTGTTGGGCCGCTATGTTCATTTGATTTGCGGACCTAACTTGCACGCGAACGTCTATAATTGATCCATCGCATCATCGCATCGTCTTGCATTTCATCATCGTGTGATGTTTGCTGATCTATTTTGTTCAAGTTGTGATTTTTTTACTACTCCTAAGCAAAATCAAGTTTGCTTAAGGTGGCTATATCCAGATTGACTGCAGATCAATGAAGAGATGAACGATGGTGTTATGGCTTGGGCAATTTACACAAATTGGATAAACTAGGTCTTAAAAGGAAAATAATCCGCTAAAGAGTGTTGATGTAGAGTTGAACCTAATTAGTTGAAGATCAGATGGATTGAAATATCTCAATTTGGAGGCTTTGTTTTTATATGAGCTATGGCGCTCAATTACACGAAACTTAATAAGCAAATGCGTTGTTTATTATGCATTGCTGTAGAGAGGACTGGAAATATGACATGGTTTCGAAGCAGGGGTCAAATTACATGACTCAAATAAGATTGCAAGGCGTTTACCAGCCCTTTGAATGCCCAGAGCGAGTGAACGAAAAAATTGGTATGATGTTGGTACACTGAAAAATTATTTTCGTAGAAAGCTCTCACTCGTTTTGTAAACATGGATTTTGTACATAGAACAAATGTCTCGTATATTTTATGAAACGTTCATATCGCTTTTTTTCTGGTGTTATGCTATCACCAGCTATATACCTTTTTGTATAATAAACGATATGAATTTCGTAAAGATCAGCCAATCGTTGCTTTCCTTTTATCGTACTCATGATGGTGTTGCTACTGGGATAGGCGGGAATAATTCATTCATCACAAAATAAAAATGAAAGCGCTGTCGCGATTTATAACTTCATGCTCATTATTCAAGTATCTTCTCACGGGCTACCACGGGTCTTTTGAGTACAACCACAGATTCAGTAACAACTATTCCCCAAAATTCAGAATTTACTCCCATGAAACATTAAAAGAACGCTAGGCAACTCAGCGTGGTTGCGCTTTTTTCTTCAATTACACTGCGGAGTCGATAAAGTAGATCTGTCAGTCACTCATGCAACCACCAGCGTGACGTTTCTTTTCAGTTTGTTTCAAAATATTCGTAGCTCTAGGTATTATTTTCAAACAGTGCACAAATGTTCTTTCTGTATCTACAAATGCTTCGTGCTTTTGACAGTTGCGCGTGTGGCATTTATTACGAAGGTATGTTCATCAAAACAACAAATCAGTTACTTTGCAGAAAATAACGAATAGATTTGTTAGTTCTACCTTCGTAATATAAACATAAATTAATTGTCAATGTAGGTGAACGAGAAGAACGAAGTTCGAGAGGAGGTTCGGGAGAAGAAAATGTCAAAATTCGCCGAAAAATTCCTAATCTGGTAGACGGTTTACTGTTGCGACGAAATGGGCGCTTCCTTCATGAATTAGTATTGTAACTATAAGAGGTGAAATATACTAGCCAGTGTATCTTCAAAACCGATTTATGCCATTCCTGAAAACCATAAGAGTTCTGTTCTTGCCTCTTGCCACTATGATAGCCACGTGTTGGAATGGTAAAGGCTGACTAAACGCAAATTTGTACGCACAAAAAGACCTGTAATTCATGATTCAATAAGGTTAAAAAAGTCTATCAATGGTTGCTTTACAGGTCTCTCAATAATGCTTCAAAGTTACAGCATTAGATGGTTAAATTTCTACAGTGCGAACGAAAACTTAAAGCTTCATCTTGATGGAGCCTATCGGCACCCGCACAGAGGACACGGACACGGAGTCAGAGCATTTTTTCCAGTTCGCCCGCATTTGCTGGATGTCCTCGACTGCCCCACCTGTGGCTAAGCGCCTGTGTTGCTGCTTTGAAATTGTCCAGTATTTTTAGATTAGGTGAAATTTCGAGCAATTCGGAGGATTCATTAGTTTGGGGACAAAATCGATCTTGTAGGCAGCATACTATTCCAGAGCCACCGTGAAGTAGTGACAGCTGACCAAATTGGGCCAAAAGATGAATGCCAATACACACTTATTCAGGCATTCTTCAATGTTAACTTGGGATGTTATCGTCGAAGATGTGACGAATGATTCCGTTTTCAGGCCACAACTGCAAATCGCTTGTAGGTTTCGTGTAGGTATTGAGCACTCGATAATCTGTTGTTTCTGGGTTCCATTTGACGTTATTTCTGAACGAAATCGGCTACTTTGATCAAACTTGCCCCAGTTTTTCTTTATAAAAGTGTTAACAAATCATTTACAGTGGATTTTTAATTCCCATCATTAGAGGCGTATTAACGAAACGCGAGAGGCGTGCCAATTTACGTTTAGCCAGCCTTTACAAGCAAGAGTGTCATCAAAATCGACTATTTTAGCTCTAAAGAACCAAAACAGTTCTTCTCTAGTTTGGCTTGAACTGGTTTCATGCCACTATACAAGGAACGTCGTGAATTAGGCACCTACTAGGCCAATAATGTGCTTTTTATGTCATAAGACATGAATCCTCCGAATCCACCGGAACTTCACCAGATTGAGCTTAAAAAGAGCACTTCGAAAGAATAAAAAAATAATGAAATGTAAGCTAGAATTTCAGAAAATCCTGATAAAAATTACTAAAAAGTTTTAAAAAGCTGTAGTACAAAACGTAATGGATATAGCAGTCCTGGGCTGCTTAATAATTTGAGGGTGGCTACACCCATAGCGATCACTTGGCGGTTCGTTATTGTATCGGCCACAATACAATGCAGCGTTATCCACAATACAATGAAGGAGGAGCATCCACTTCTACTATGACGTAGAGTCATTTAAAGAGGCGCTTGAGAGGGAATGAAACTTACGCGAAACCCAGGTACCCGGCGGTGAACGACTTGTTATGACACTTACACGAGCGTGCAATGCGACCCTGCCGAGGGAAGTCAAACCGAGGAATGGAAGATCGCCGGTGTATTGGTGGACGGAGTCGATCGCCGACCGCCGAAGAACATGCCTCCACGCAAGACGGAGGTCGCAAAGAGCGTGGTCAGACGCCGAAAGAATCGAGCGTAGAGGGGCGCTAGTCGCCGTTGAGGTCGCGATAAAGAGGGAGATAAAGGCCAGCAAGAGAGCCTGCTTAGAGGGCCTGTGTCAGAAGGCCAATACGAATCCGCGTGGTGACATCTATTGGGTAGTAATGGCCGAAACCAAAGGAACGGTGGCTTCAACCAACTAATCACCAGAGCTGCTGCAGGTGATCTTTGGGGGACTTTTTCCGTACCACGACCTGAGTCCATGGCTCCCCGCCGTCGTAGATTTATCCCATGACCAGCTTCCTAGTATCCCAGACCTCCCAGGCCCAGCCGCACACCCGTGACCACGTGGGCATTGACAACGAAGGGGGCCGGCGACAAGGCGACGGTGATGAAAGAAGTACTCATTACGATTGCAAAGTCGCTAAAGGTGAACAAAGCGCCGGGACCGGATAGTGTTCCGAACCTGGCCATCAAGACGGCTATCTTGCTGGTTCTCGAAATGTTCAGGGTGGTGATCAAAGGTGTCAGAACGTCTTTCCGGACGCCTGGAAAATTCAACCCTAGTGTTGCTACCAAAGACAGGGAAGCCAGGTGGCCTGTCTAAGAACCGGTTTGACTCCCGTAAAGGGAAGTCTTCGGTGGATGCCATCCTATCCGTCACCAAGACGGCTGAAATGGCAATACAGCGCAAGAGGCGAGGAGTATTATACTGTGCATTGGTCACCCTTGACGTGAGAAATGCGTTCAATAGCGTCAGTTGGGTGGCTATCGCCGACTCGCTCCAACGCCTTCAGGTTCCTAGTTCCAGGTTCTGGGAAGCTACATCCAGAATTGCGCACAACACAGAAGTAAGCCAAAAACGTGTTCAGAACACCGTCCCAGAAGGTTCGATATTGGGTCCGGTGTTATGGAACACGATGTACGACGAGGTACTGCGGCTTGAGTTCCCGAGCGGGGTGAAGATAGTCGGGTTCGCAGACGACATCACCCTGGAGATATGTGGTGAATCCATTGAAAAGGTGCAGCTAACTGCCTCGCTCTCCATTGGCATTGTGGTGAGATGGGTGAGTTCCAGGAAACTGGAGTTAGCTTACCATAGAACTGAGGTTACGATTGTGAACAACCGAAAATCGGAGCAACGTGCGACGATCAGTACAGGTAACTGCTCAATTGAATCGAAGAGGTCTTTTAGGTGTCTTGGGGTCATGATCGACAATAACCTGTCTTTATCAGTCACGTCGATTACGCCTGCATGAAAGCCTCTATTGCTTTATCGACATTATCTTGCATGATGTCGAATAGCTCGGCGGTGCAAGGGAGTATGCGTAAACTCCTGGCCAATGTCACCCTGTTCATACTTAGGTACAGCGGGCCGGCATGAATCACCGTCTTGAGTATCAAGAGCTACATTAGTAAACTAGAGAGAACGCACAGGCTTACGGTATAACGCAACGCGGTCTGCGTCCTAGCGGGGATGATGCCAATAGGCATTGTCTTAAAAGAGGATGTAGAGTGCTTCGAACAACGTGGAACGAGAGGCATCCGGAAGAACACTAGAGCCACATCCATGGTTCAGTGGCAAAGGGAATGGAACAACTCCATCAAAGGTCGGTGGACCCACTGACTAATCCCGGAATTAACCGGGTGGGTTGGTAGGTGACACGGTAAAGTGAACTTCAACTTAATGGAGCTCTTGTCAAGCCACGACTGTTTTAGACAATATCTGCACAAATATAGACATGCACAGTCCTCCGCATGCTTCGAGTACGCGGGAGTTGAGGAAAACGTGGAACATGTGTTCTTCGCATGTCCTCGCATTGACGGTGCGAGATCCGGCATGATTGCCGCAAGCGATCACGACATGACTCCAGATAATTTTGTCCAGAGGATGTGCCAGGACCGGGACGGCAGGGACACGGTATGCGTAGCAGATCGTCCTCGCAGATCGTCCTCGATCTCCAACAAAAATGGCGAAACGACCAACGGCAGGGACCACTTAACTACTAAAGCTCTAAGTAGTTAGACGTAGTGGGTGCTTAACAAGCACAATAGCTCTCCCCCCGAAGTAATGCCGAAAGGTGGTTTCGAGGGAGGCTTAAGGTACGGGTGGGTTTTTAGTGGGTCGAGGAGTTGGCACTCTCATCCCCACATCCTGAGTCCTTCAGGAGTAGGGTTGCAGATTTTCCATCCCGTCCTAAAAAAGGTCTTTATAGAGTTAAATATGCAATAAAATACGTAGTTTATTAGTTGATCTTCATTTTCGAAAAGATTCAAATGAATCCAATAAGAGGTTGAAGTTTTGTTCTGCAAAAACACCCTGTTTATACCTAGCATTATTCCAAGTTAATTTCGTTTTATTGTCTTTCTTACAACTTATGTAGCATTCTAATTGGGCAGTTTATCGATATTTTATATTTTTTTTTGTATATTTTTTTTTAAAAAAGCACAATCTATGAGTTTTTATATATACATGTGAAAGTCTATTGAGTGTTAAATTCACTAGGGTAGGGAACGGCTAAAGCTCCCGGGACCCTTTTAAATGCATGTGGTAAAGTGATAAACGATAACTAATGACACTTTATTTTTTCGTTGTTTTCATGAGCATTGTATGGTATATTCGATTAAATCCTGCCAATATCCTCTTCCAAAATACTTCCTCGGAGATGTGGTGATTGTTTGAAGTCACGACCACCATAGTGTGCGGCAAATGATTCATCAGAAAATAGAAAACGAAAATTTGATTAATCTTTGCTTTTGGTTGTGGTTTGGTTGATCTCAACTGGTCTTCACGAATGTCATTCATTAACAAAATTCGTGCATTATAAAAAAAGGGGTAATGATAGCATTTCACTAGATGGCAAGCAATCGGAATGTTTCATTGAACTTACGAAACATTTGTTTCATGTACAAAATATATGTTTACGAAACGAGTTAAAGCGTTTTAGCGGAACAATATATTCAGTAAACTTACTTTTAAAAAGCCTTTTTCTAAATGTTCAAACCATTGATTTCATTTTCAGAAAGAAAAAAAGAAATGCCAAATCAATTGCTTACAAGAACAATTTTTACTCATAAGAATGTGCCATTACAGCTCAGGAAGCTAGAAGAAGAAACATTTCCACTAAGATAACTATTTCTGGTCATGTTTTTTTAGGTTGTGAAAATGTGGACAAAAAAATATCGGAAAACTGCAATCCTACAATGTTATGATATATATCCAAATATATTTAATGGATTCCCTTCAAGACCAACAGACATTATGAAATAATCTTGGGATATTTATGCCAAACAAACAAACTTAACTTTGTATAGCCCATAGAGTTACAATTGAAGACCTTAAGGTTTGAATGACTTAAACCTAACAAGATTATCCTATGATGTATGTGGACGTTTCAGAATATTCATTGAATTTTTTTAAATAGTTATCGCAGTTTTGAATATCCCAAAGGGCAATTGTTCCTACTGTATATCCTAATTTCTGATTTCAAGTCAGTTATTATGCACTTTAACATCCCAAGATAATCTGATAATGACAAGTGACCTAACAGAAGTTTAACTGAATGTATATGAATGCATATCGTCATCTGTCATAGGTTATAAAGCTTATGTTACGGCTGTAGATCCTAACTTCTCAACTCAACGGCAGTTTTGGTCACTTAGAACATCCCAGGATACCTCATTCTATCTGTTTACCTCCCAGTGAGTCTTCCCACTTAAATATGTCAAAACATTTTGTTACTTTGTTTGATCTAGAAATCTACAGAAACCGCTGTAAATTTTCAGTTTTGAATTCCAGGTAGTTTGGATAACATTGAAGATTATCTCATAAAATCTGTTGGTCTGCCAAGAAATGCAATGAATATGTTTCAATACACAGCGTAGCTGTGTAAGGCCCACAAAGTTTTTGTTGCAACTGTAGGTCCTATGTACTGATCTAAAGGATAGTTTGGATGACCCAGAACATGTCATATTGCTTGATAATGAGTGTCGCCCTTTAAGAATATTAATTGATTATGTTTGAATAGTTATTGTAAATTTTTATTGCTTAAAAAATACCGCTTCAACTGAAAATCGAAGGTTCTGAACGCCAGGACAGTTTGGATGACCTAGAGGATCACAAAATTATAAAATATTGACTTGACCCTCTAAAAGATGCATTGAATTTGTTTTGAATACATACAGTCGCCTTAAATAGCCCAAAAAGCTACTGTTATAACTCTAGATCTTATGTTTTGAACTTAAGGACAGTTTGGATGACCTAGATTATTCCAAGGTTGACGCATTACATCTGTTGACCTTCTACACTATTCATTCAATATTGTTCCTTTGTATACTCAAAAAGCCTACTGTAACAACTGTAGATCTTATGTTCTGAACACAAGAACATTTTGGATAAACCCGATCATTCCAGTTTATCTTATAATGTTTGTTTTCGTTCGAAAATATTCACTCAATATGGTTGCGCTACTTTGTATAGCCCATAAAGCTATAGCTACTACTGTAGATCTTTAGTTCTGAATTTAAGGACAGTTTGGATGACATAGAACATCATAAAGTTATCAAATAATGACTGTTGACCTTCCAAAAGGTTCTTAAATAGCCCTTTATGTTATTGTTACAACTGTAGGTCTGAATTTCTGAACTCAAGTGCATTTTAGATAGCCTAGAACATCCCAGAAACATACAAACATGTTTGACGTTTATCACACAAAAATTAAAAATCCAACATTGTTCTCTATTCAAGTTGATGCGTAGAAATATCTCCAATCGATTGGTGCAAACATTTTGAAAATGATTTGAGAAATGCCTGAGATACTAACGCTCAAAACCTGACCACTTTTCGTTTCGGACACAATGCGATTTTGTTTAAAAATTGTACTCCTGTATACGTCAAAACAGTCAAAACATCGTCACCAAATGAGACATAAAACCAGACTTCAAACGTCGGAGATGATAATCTGCAACTCGTTACATACGAATTGAAACTGAGGGCCACTATCCGCATACATAAACTCTCATATACAGAATTCGATTCGAAAATTTCGCGAGATGGTACCAGACATAAAATCCAATTAACATCCAAAAAATAAACTTACGCTCACTTCTCGATGCTGGTCAAAAAGGTTAATCCGATCGACTTAGTGCAGTCAATAAAAACGGCTCCGGCTTTTCCTACCACACCGAATCACATTGAGGGGAAGCAGTCAAAGGCCGGCTGTGTGTTTCACTCGTTTTAATAAAGTATTAAATGGAACTTCCACCAAATACTCTCACACTTGAACTTTTCCAAATGAACTCAGCACTTGTTTGCACTAAACACTGATTTCGAAAACTTTTAAACGACTTTGTTCGGTGCTTGTGAACATAAACATAATTTTCTCGTTAAATTTGATGGGAGTTTTATTTTCCCTTGCAGTTCAAAACATCTTACATTCACCGCAAGGATGCTCGCTCACTTCACATGAAGAAATAGATTCAATTTCACTTGGAGATTTTATAGTTTTTATTCACGATTGTTAAAACTGCTCCTTCCAAACGTATTTCACTCTTGTTGTATTTTTTACGTTTCTCTATCTCCCACAACTTTCTTCAAATGGACCACACTTTTTTCCGACGTTCTATATACTGCTAATAAAATACGACACTAAGTTCATACAACAACAGAAAAACTTATATTCACCCTCTGTGTTACTGGTATCACCGGCTAAAGCAACGGTTAAGTTGACAACAAATAAATCTTCTACTTTCCAGACCCCAGCCAGACCGTATTGCCCGGGAGCATAAATCTAAATTCTACACATTAATTCTTCTCTTTTTTGCACTTTTCTCGCCAAACTGCCAGCATCCAAAAACATGTGAACACTGTTTGATAAAACACGCTCACTTCCACCCACTTTCTGGGTTAAACAAAAACGACAACGGCGACGCCAACAACATGGAATTCTTCAAACGGAAATCAGCTTACAACCAGCCAATAAGGTAGCTGCCGTCGTTGGTGGTAATTCTTCTCTCGTTTGCACTAAATCACCTTAGAACACACAGAAAATAGCTTCGATTTGCTTTGGAATCTTCTCCGCTGGAACGAACAGGGCACTTTCCACTTGGTTAAATTCGATCAGACTCACTTTCTTCGCATTCGGAATCGAAAAGGATTCCTCCTCACAACCACTTTTCACACCCACGAGATGAGCTGTACCAGGCAGGTGGCGATAATGGGTTCTTCACTTTCTTTTCCACCCAACGTTTCGGCCCCGATCATTCGAGCTTACACTAGGTGAGAAGCACAGGCTCTTTTTTAGTGGAGCAAATATCTATACACACACTCATACCACACGCATTCGGCGGCAAAGATCCTTTAGAACCGCTTGTTTAAGACCACAATGAACCCCACAAAAAACACGTGGAACAGCTTGCACAACCGACCCACAATCGACAGTGTCTCCGACGAGAATGATGATCGTCAGGATTCCCCAACAAGGGCGACGCTATTTGCTGGTGGGCGCGCGCTTGTTCCGGCGGCGGAGAGCAACTTACGAGAGAAGGGCTTGCTCGGAGAGCTCAAGAGAGAGTTACTGTCCCGCTCAGTGGGCTTTTGTTTACGATCTAGCGGTGCAGCGTATCGAATGAACAAAACGATGACGTCGAGAAATGTACAGTGGAACCTCGAACGACGCGGCAAAGCAGAAGGCATATCCAGATAATTGTTTGATAGTCTTATAGAGGTATGAAAAACATAATGAATGTTTGAAGCATGCATTTAAAAAAAATGATCGGCGTAAAGACGTGGATGCCAAAACTTTTAAAAAACATATCGAAATAAATTTGGGTTTGTTTTGATTCGCATCGACTGACGAAAAAGGAGAGAGTTCCTCTCCCATGTGCGCATCAGTAAACAGAGTGCACACAATAGATCGCTAAGAATAAACTATACAAGCCACAGTGGTACATGAGCGTCTTTCCATGCGTCAATTTTTGCCTGTTGAAGTGGCGGACTTGTTCCGTCGCTACAACCTACCCCGCAGTGGGATGTTAGGCAAAGATTGACGTCCATGGTTCGAGTACCATTGGATACATGCCCTTTCGCTCAATTTTCAAAAACATCTGTTAATTTTCCTACCTGCCGTACTCTGACGGACCTTTCAACACTTTCTCTTCACATCTTTCATTCTAGCCAAAAACATTGTTGTTCACTCTTGGTGCCTCATGGTGATGAGCGAACATCTCCTTCTACATCATAATCGTTACTCCTCGCACGGAGAATACATAACATAACAATTAATGTATGTAACAGAACTTGTCAAATTTTACCGAAATCCCTTGAATCGGATTACCGATCGTTGAGCTGTTGAAAGTTCGGTAAAAAATTACCGACTTCTGTAAAATTTTCTAAATGTGTATACAGGAATAGAATAGCGAGACGTGTGTCCTACGTCACAAATATGTTAATTGACAGTAACAATAATCCACAAATGGATCGCAGCAAGCTCTGGCCACGAACGGTTGGGCTTTAGGGAGCTGTCACGTTTTTTTCAGTATTTTTTGTGTGATGAAATTTATCCGTATTAGAATCTCAATAATAACCATCACGTGTGAAAGTGGATGCTGTGTTTATGACCAGAGTCCGCTCGTTTTCAAACTTACATCAATTCAATTTCAAAGCCTGCCGTTCCCTTACGGATCTATCAATACACTTTCTCTTCGTGTCTATTTGTTCTAGCAATAAAATTACTGTCCGCTCCTAGCGCTTCACATGGAGATGAGAAATTATCTGCTTCTGCTAACTTCATCAAAGATCGTTACTTCCGCGCTGGGGAGAATACAAAAAATAACAATCAAAAATTATTTGTGTGTTGAATAGAAATAAAATCCGGTGTAAATGGATTTCAAAAACGAACCGATTGGTACACGTTTGCTGATTGTTGCTGATTATCCGGGTGAGCGATTTCCATTTTACTGATTTATTTGCCGTTTTTCCTAAGATGAATGATAATTAGTTGTCGAAAAATGCAATTGACAATATTGACAACCTTGATCACAAGAGGTGTGTTAACGATTTCGTGAATGGAAAGAGGAAGGCTGTTTTTTCAGTCATGAAGCAATTGGACAGCACCTTTTGATTCGAACTATTTCGGTTTATCAGATTACCATAATAGGTTAGGGTAGCAATTTTGACGTGCATTTTCTTCCGTTGTGTTTTCCGATATTATAACGCAATTCTGGAACAACAATGGAGGGGGGCCTGTCAGCGTTTGTGGATGGACACTTCTGGGCCCTTTTTTTTCGCAGGCCGTTGGCTATACACGCAGACCTATAGAACCGTCGTGTAGGGGAAACTTTCGCCTACATCATGAAGGGCTAAGTTTGCGTGGGTGGCCTACACTTTGCTGGGGGATGGTCTCGGAGGTGTTTGTTTGCGGGTGTTGATGAGCCATTTTCTTTTCTGTTGTTAATCCAGAATTAATTTCGGAGTGAATCATGTTTGATCCTCAACTGTATTGCCACCGTAGCCATTTTTGGCTCAATCGGCTTGTACCTGTCTACCAAACTCAACTCCAGGACTCGGAAAAATCTCTCCGGACACCCGTTATCTTACAAACACCGATGTTGGGTAAACTTCTCTTGGATAGGCATCATTTAGGTACCGCGGAAAAAGCAGAACGCTAACCAGTTGGACCTCGCAAGGGATTTTCAGACAATTGAGAGTTAGTAAGTGCTCTCAAAAAACGCGGACTGAAACAGGTAATTGTTATCCTTTTTGTCCCCTGAATTAAATGAATTGTATTATATTATCACATCACTTATCAAGGTGAATCCTGATCCATCGAGCCCTACCCTACTAACACAGAAAAACCTCCTTGCTATGACCTTTGTGGGGATGCAGAGGTAAACACGGTCCCTAATCATCAAAGGTTACACTAACTTTCCTTCCCTATTCCCAACTGATTGCAAGGACGTGGCCGGCGCCGTTATTGATTATTGAAGTAATTGAGTCACTGAAACGTGTACAGTGAGAATGGTCGGTTACTCCCAGCCCCATTCACTTGATTCATTGTGCAATTTCACTGATTCTGACCAATCACGGAGTAGCAACCATTGATTCGTGCAGTCAGTCAAGCTAAGCTCAGCTAAGCTAAGTAACAATAATCCACAAATGGCCGTCATCATGGCCGAATTTCCGATGACAAGAGTTAGACTCTACAGAGTTAGAAACTACAAGGATGTCGCATACCGAACTATGAAATAAATCGTAGTTGCACTGCGTTATATTGTGCACATTTCCAGCACGATATATTTATGGTATTTGTGTCGTCAAAAATTAGAAATGGTGAAGCAAGTGTATTATAATAGCGGCTGTTTGTAAACTCTATCAAAGCGGCTGTTTGTAAACTCTAACTGTAAAAAATATTGATAAATTTTATGTGGCTGGGGTCGATTTGCGGTCTAGTTTAGGATTTTTTCGTAAAGGGAAATTTCTCGATCACCTGAGCACATTGCATGATTGCACCTGCCACATAATCATACTAGAGCAAAAATGGTATCTGCAATACAAAGCGATTGATCCATAACTGTGGAAATGAATTTAGAACACTAAGGGTCTGTTTCAATTGGTTTATTAAAATTAATATTCACTTAAATTTTCCCCTCCACTTAATTATCTATGTGTCACTTTTAATTTTTTACTGGTCCAATTAAGATTTTGCATGATTGGATGTGTGTCCATTTGACTTCTTCCGGCTATAGGTGATATAGGTTCGAATAAAGAACAAACACTTAAAGATGTTCTCTCAAGCAACATTTTTGATTGTTGTGTTATTGACTATATATTTATTCACAAACAAAATTCGCAATGACAACTACGTGTTATTGAAAACGTGTTTATTACGTCAAATCAGGAAATTTATTTGATATTTAACATTACATCATTTGATGGCTCTGTTTTGGAAGGTGATTTTCTATCAATTCATTGTTTTCCGAACTCGGTCTTGGTAAATATGCTGTTAGTGCTCCGTCTGCCTTGATGAGGAACATTTTGAATCATGATCCCATAAGTATCAAAAAGAATCTTCGAGTTTCCATACAGGCGTTTCACAAGATCGTAAGTTTGATGCCTCACAAGCGTTTCGGCTGGGGCCTTAAAATAGAACTCTCTGTATTCCTGTACTAAATCGCAGCTGACCGTGTAGCTGGAGTTAGCCCAATATATCAACCTCAAACTGAACTATTCCATCCAATGCCAGGCGGTATGTAATAGCAACCACAGGATTGTGGACATATGTGTGGAATATCCAGGATCGGTACACGATATACGGGTTATGTACAATAGCCCGTTGTATTATCGATGATGGTACCCTCCACCCGGATATTATTTGCTTGTCTTTCAAAGAAACCCGGCCGTCAACGAATAACTCTGATGCAAACGAAAGTCAACAATCTGCACAGCAAAGCCTGGATTATTGTGGAATGTGGGTTTGGGCAAATCAGAAATCGCAGGAGGAGCATTTTTTACAAGACACTGGAGTTGCGTATTGACAGCTGCGATAGGGTCATCGTAGTATCCGGTTTAACGGATTGTTTTAAAAAAAATAACAAATGCCTGTAAAGTTTTTAACAGATAACTGTAAAATTTCAACTAGAAATTAGAAGAAAAATTAGGATTTCCATTTAATTCCAACTATCTTTGCTTATCTTGATAGATATGCGTATTTCGTCTACAATGTGCAGACTTTTTCAGTGTCTCGTACTAATAACTCGACTGGGAATTTTACCAAAATCCGTTAAATTGGATTACCGAACGTTCAGCTGTTGAGAATTTGATAAAATTTTACAGGTTTCAATAAAAAATCTTAGTGTGTATCACAAATGGTGGGCCCGCGGATGGATGATAATTTTGAGAAAATTTGATTTGAAAGTACTTGCTGGCAAGTTTGAACCAACTAATAAATTATCTTTAAACTACTATTGTATTGGCTGGAAAAACATAGGAACATTTGAAAAAATCTGGTGATTTTTCAACCTGAGTATTTCTGTATAGAATTGGGAGTGTTGACCAAATCCCTGAGATACTACTAAAGTCTCTGGAAATCTAATGAGGTATCAGAAGATCTAATACCCCGTTCACACTATTCATAGTTAAAAGAGATGAAAATATAAGAACCATTTACCATAACGAAATTGAAATTTTCCTTACGTTTTACGTGCCCTCGCGGTTTAACTCTTCGTCGCTTGTTGTCCGTCATCCGGCATAGGTGACTGACGCTGAGCAGCCTGTGGTTCCGCTGCTACCGATTGATCGACATATTGAGAGCTGATTTCCACGGAAGAGAGTAGATAAGTCATATGCGATGGTTGAATCTGAGACTGAGACGATGGAACTATAGAATGGCTGCATTAAATCTCTCCCGATCGAAGAATTCGTTTGCGGGCAGGATATCGTTCATATCGAGCCAGCAAGCAACCAAACCGAACGTTGAAGCAAAGTTTCGTCACCAAAACTCGAGCTCAGAAATTGTACCAGGTTTTGACGAAGTACCAAGGATGCCAGCTCATCGACGATGAAACCTACGTCAAAAGTGATTTCGGACAGCTTCCTGGCCAAAAATTCTACATGGCAACGGCACGAGGAGATGTTTCTGCAACGTTTAAGTCTGCTTTTATGGACGAATTTGCCAACAAACGGATAATTTGGCAAGGGATATGCAGCTGCGAAGCAAAGACCAAAGTGTTCATGGCAAATAAGACTTCAGACTCGAAGCTGTACAAGGAAGAATGCCTCAAAAACAACGTACTACCTTTCATTAAAGCTCATAAAGGTCCCAGTCATCCAAGTCACCCAATGGTACCGCGATAATAACGTAGATTTCATCGACACGCGACTCAGATAACCAAAATGTGGAACAAATGTGTTAAGGAACCCTAGCAAAGGAAAATAACAAGCTGATATCATATAAGTAACAAGTTCTGTTATCCCAGTCATCGTTTTGTTTTCCGCTGTTATCACATAACAAATTGAGTTATCATATTGGCAAATTTTGTTATCATTTTGACCACACTATTTATTATGAACGTTATTAGTTGAATTGTAAAACTATGAATATTTCCAGCATATTTGAACAAGAAATTTTGCTTTTAATCAAAATATTTTTTTCAGTTATTAGCATGAGAATTTGATTTCAAATTGATAACAGAATTTGATACTATTTCAATAAATTTGCTTACAATAATAGGATTTATTATCAAGTTGTTCGCAGTGATAACAAAATAAGTTATTATTATGATATTCAACGAGTATTTTTTGTTATTCATTCTGTTATTTTGGCTGTTTATTCAGCCTGAATGATAACATATTCAGTGATTAAAAAATGATAACCTGGTAATAGAACTTGTTATCAATTTGGTATAATCCTTTGCTCGGGAAGTTGACTCCGGAGGTGTGCAGCGTTTGATGGGAGGAATAAGAAGAAAGTTCAAATTTTCATTAGAAACGAAGAGAAAGGATTTGTATTCATATTTTTTCCTTAAAGTACAGTGAGTTACCTTTGTTTTGATGCATTAAACTTATTTGTACGTCAATCCGTCACCGAGATTCAGATGATTTTATTATTCCGGATTCTCAATGGACATAGCTTTAGTCAGGGGTGGAAAACACGTATTTGTTCAGCTAGTCAAGTAATTTGCGATCGTTCAAAATGCTGCCAGTGCAGAAAAATTGATAAAAGTGATTTCTGAAGTGAGCGGGGCTGGATAAAACAGTTGAGTGCGCTGCAAAACACGTTTATGGAAGGATACGGAACGGAAACGGTAAGTTTGAGAGTTTTCGCAAATTACGTTGATACTTCCAAATGAAATCAACTTGAATCTAATCAGTTTTCTATCCAACAAGCAGGTTTAGTCAGATTAGGCTCTTCCGCTGCTGCCGCCGTTCTGCTTCTGTAATCACTACGTTCGAGCCTTTACCCTTGCATGAGGCTGGAATTTGATCAATATTCCATTGTTTCCAAGATAAATCATAAATGGCGAATAGTTACCGCAAGTGAAACAAACAGGAGAGCACTTTTTGTCCAGTCACATCTAAATATAGTCCCTCATGCATCGATAAACAAACCACTTTGTGCTGGTTTCTGTTCTAACAAACCGAAAGATTCCAATACAACAAGTAAAATGTTCACGTTGATTGTTGTTTTTTTGTATTCTCCCAATGCGCGGGACATCCCTTCCCCGTGCGTACCCTGCATCTGGGGTAGCTTGGTAAAACAATGTGTGTTCGATCGCATACTACCGTTCAAACACCCTTCCGCTCGTTTGCAACTTTCATTTTTCAATTTCACAGCCTGCCGCACTCTAACGAAACTATCAATACTTTCTCTTCATTTCTTCGTTCTAGCAATCAATTACTGTCCACTCCTAGAGCTCTCATATTGATGAAAAATTATCTGCTTACTGAATTGTGTTCCTTACTGAAATCATAAGTTGCACTTTTATATTTCCGTTTCGTCAAGAGTGTGCAATAGCTGGCTTCAACTAAAATAATAAACAAAACAAGAATTACAAAAAAAAACTAATCACTGATGCGAAACGCGAGTGCAATCGTTAAAATATTTTAATATGCGCATTGCGCATCTTATGTCGACAACATCTGACGAAAATGCATACCTAGCATATCTAGGTCACTACCGAAAAATAATCTAGTGATTAATCTCACAACGGAAATACTCCATTTACAACTCGCTTTTCATTGCCCTGGATTTATGTTGCTGGTGGTCCATTCGTACGGTTGAAGGATGTGGACACGGACCGAACACGCAAAATAGCTGGACGGAACACGATCAAAAACCGGTGCTTTTTCATAAACATTTTTTGCATGATTTCCACCCTGCTTTATAGAAATACAGTTTTTCTTCAAACTATAGCAGCTTTTACCAATCGTAACTAAACCTTTCAGGCAACACTGCCTTCCAGTAGTGTGTTTATAAAGCAGAGATTTACTGAGAGAGTCAAAACATTACGCTCTCAAACAATGCTTGAAACATTCCTCTAAACTCCACCATTGCATCGAATATGCAAAACAAAATATAAAATAGCAAAACAGAGAGTTCCAGCGGAGTGAGAAAGTGAGCGACTAAGCAAATCCAAACATCATCAACCCGTCCTCCCTCGTTCCTACAGCGTTTACAGCCATAGAAGTAAAAGAGCATCATAATAAGCGTCGCCGTTGAAGTGGTCAGGTGCTGAGGAGCCGGGTGGGTGGTTCGCTCCATGACGTCACTGGTGCTGTTATGCGCCGATTCTCTCCATTCGTGTGCCGATGTTGGCTCATACCCAGTCCGGAATTCGCTCCGAAGAAGGTAAAAGAAATGAAGGACTACTGTTCGCTTCTGATGTGGTTTCGGTCGGAACAAGACAAGTGTGAAACTTGTTTTTAAACTCCGTCTGACCTGCAGCCACAAATTTACGCACAGAAAGCATAGCACAGAGAAATGTTTTGGCTTCTGCAGCAAATTGTGTGAAATGGGGAATTGGTTTTGATTCGGAGAAACTTGTCATGTTCGTCGTTTTCCAGTGCATTTATTGGTAAATGTCTGCGAAGACCGAATGGATCACGTGGCATTAAATTGCTTGATAGGGGGTTGAATTAAAACACCTATTGCTTTATCGCTTTTGTAGATGTCTTTTGCGAAGGCTGAGTTTCTACAAAATCAAAAAAATCAATTCTTAGGTTCTTGGAACGCACAAAATGCGCTCTCTATTACTCAACACATATCAATGTATGTATGCCAAAATACAACTCAGTAACAACAAATTTTGCAATAACAAATCGACAAAGATTTTTAATTAGGACCTAACTAACATATGTAAACAATGTAAGCCTCCAATTCCATCGGATAGGTAAACTCTTCCACTTCGAAATGACCGTGTTGGATTGATTAGGTGAGTTTTCAATTACGAGAAATTCGCGGAAAAGCCATTTTTTACGTTTGACAGTTAGGCCCTTATGAAAAATCTTTGTCGAAGTATGTGTACTCTCGTGCGACTTGCAAACCCAACTTTCATGTCAAATCTTAGCGACGAGGAATCGAAACACTGTTGCTGCTGCTTTGTGATCATGTCGGAGAAGATGCACCAGGCTGTCCTGGTGGCAAATACCTCGAATATTGTTCGTTATATCTACTCACAACCGTATCCATCATGTTTACCTGCCAGCATCAGCGCGGAAGATGGAAAATACCAGTGGTTGCTGCGGTGGAAACTTCCCCCGTTTGGTCGCTAAGTAGCTGGTCGTGAGTGCTGTGTCAACCGAGAACGTCGTCATTGTGGTTGTCGTTTGCCATCGATGGATGATTGCCATGGGAAGCATTCTAGCGATGCAGTTCGGTGGAGTGCTTGTTTTGCATTTGCGCTGGGATGATAATGTGATGTCGCTAATGACGACGAAGATGTTGATGGGTTATTCTAACGATGGCCGATAAGTACCTGGGAGAGGCTCAATCCAAATAATTGATCGATTACCGGCTAGTGGTAATCGTAATTTACGTAATGGATGTTATTGCCGGGTTTGAAAGGTAACCACTTGTGGGATATTTATCGAATGTGATTATGTAAATAATTAAATGGGGGTTACTTTTCCATGAGCACGTCAACCATGCGGATACCGTTGATAAAACATTGCAATAGTATGCATACTGCCTTAAATAAATACTTGAAGATAGAGATCTGCTTGAAATGTTTATCAAATGCGCAATCAAAACGTATATTGGAATAAAATTTTGGATGACCATATATTATTTCAAATATATTTCCATGCATGGAAATATATTTGAAATAATATATTTAAATAAATTTGAATAATAATGACAACGTAATATTTTAAGTGCCATAATAAATATTAACCTTATTCTTAATCTACTCCAATTTTCCATTTACTTAAACGTAAACAAAATTATCATCACCCAAGCCGGGAAAATCCATTCCTTAAGATATAATTTTAGTGCTGTCGCTCAAGTTTAATTCACTCGACACATAATTTTAAGTTACAAATTGATTGTTCAAATTCAAAAGTTTTAAGTTTACAGGCTTTTAACGTAAAACGTGCAGCGCTTGTAATTTCCTGAAAAGTATCGTGGCCGCCATTATTATCGGTGAGTGTTAGTCGAGGCAAATTTAAAAAAAAAAAAAACAAAGTTAGAATGTTGTGAACTATTTGTAATTTTTTGGTGGAGAAGTAAGAAATTTGAAGTTGTTCAATTACTCGGTTTAAAAATGTGTTACAGTGTTCAAATTTTAAAAATCCTTCCAAAAACATCTACGATGGCGGCATTTGGAAGCAACACACGGTTCTCTCCGCTATTGCACTTGCAACATGCATATTTGGAGAGAGATATGAAAAACCAGTCAAACATGCACAAAAACATATTTTGGAAGGTCTGCCTGTATACTACCTACAACAGTCTACGGTTACATAAGCTGTACGCACACAAGTTCGATTTTCGTGAAGTGAAAAAATCTTCCAGTACGCTGTCTAGCTCAACAGATCAGGTATACTATTGCGAAGAAGGAATATGTACCTGAAACCTGAACTTTCTGTTTGATAAGATGTAACAAATGGACTACATGACTGATAACGCCCAGGGAACCCACCCCTTCACCCAGGGAAGCACTTAAAAATACCTTCAAAATACCGATATACACATCGGTATTGATTTTAACTGCAGCATCAATAAAAACATGCGACATTTTCAAACCGTTGGACGCCACCAAGCCAAACTTCATAACACCAGGCGGATGTTTGGTTTGAAATTTGAATTTCACTTTTTTCCGGAACGTTCTCTATTTTCTGCGGTGAAATGAACCGGTCCGTGCGGCTGTTGGCCACAGCATCGATGCTGAAAAGCTTTTCGTCGGAGAACAGGATTATCATTTTTTCCTTCTTCAAGGAAAGCAATCTCTTGGAATGAGTCACTCGTAGTTCCTTAACCCGGTCCGTAATCAAGTGGCGTTTCGCTCTGGCTCTGACAGATGCATGCAGGTCTTCATTGATGATTCTCCGCATGGATTTCTCCGAAATATTGGCTTCCTTTGCAAGTTTTCTTATGGAACGCACCGGGTTGCGAGCAATTGTTGCACGGACTGATTTGATCACGTTCGACGCGCTTCCCGGCTTCGGCTGCTTAGGACCATCCTGCAGGGACTTTTTTATGGGGTAAACTGTTGCCAAATGGCACTCTACCACCTTGGCATTCTCTTTCGGCTTATTCTAGGCGAGCAACAAACTGGTGATCACTTCTTTCGCGAACATTTTGAGAACAAATAAAATGTGTGGATGCAGCACTTGAAAGTGAACATAAGCAAATACATTTCGACAGAAATTAGTCACTAGCTACACGAATCAACCCAATAAGGAGTGTATCGAATATAAGCTATCCACATACATTTGCGTTATACGCATGTATTTGTGATGGTTTTTTATGCTCTGAACACTGCATGCTGTGCGTTTGACTGTCAGCTTTCTTTTGTTTACTTGTTTGTGCGGTTCAAATTCTGCGTTTTCAAAATGTCGCGTATTGAAAAGGAAGTGAAAATTAAGGTTCTGGACACATGGCTAAGTGAGAAGGGTATTACTATGCGAAAATTGGCGAAGCGGTTTGGAATTCATCATGCGAGTGTTAAAACCATCATTAATAAGTCTGGGGAACACTATTCTTTGGATGAGCTACCAAGAAGAGGCAGAAAACCCGGTTCTTCCAACCCGAAACTGGAGCAGAAAGTGGTATCTCTAATCATGAAGAACAAACTAATGTCAATACGTGATTTGGCCAAAAAAGCAGGAACGAGTGTCAGAATGATCCAGCGTATCAAGAGGCGAAACCACCTGAAGACCTACAAGAAGCAGAAAATCTCGAAACAAAGAGCAGAACAGAAGAAGCGAGCAGCAACAAGGGCCCGGAAATTGTATTCGCGTCTTTTGCAGCGTCCGGGTGCATGCGTTTTGATGGACGATGAGACCTATGTAAAGGAGGACTCAAATACCCTTTCAGGCCCACAATACTTTACTGCCGTCGTTGGGGAGGATGTGAGCGATGCGGACAAGTCGATTCAAGTGGAGAAATTCAGTCGAAAGGTACTGGTATGGCAAGCAATATGTTCCTGTGGTTTGAAGTCAACAATTTTTTACACTACCGGAACTATAAATGCGGAAATCTATCGATCTGAGTGTCTCCAGAAGAGATTGTTGCCTTTATATAAGAAGCATAGTGCACCTCCACTGTTTTGGCCGGATTTAGCGTCGGCTGACTATGCCAAAACCACTCTCAATTGGCTTGCGGAAAAGGGTATAGATTTCGTTGAGAAAAATATCAATCCACCAAATTGCCCTCAGCTTCGACCCATCGAACGTTACTGGGCAATCGTGAAGAGAGTCTTCAAGAAGACTGGTAAGGCAGCTGGGAACATGCAGGAGTTCAAAAAAATTTGGGCTCAAGCGTCCAAAAAATGCGATGCAACACTTGTCCGGAACTTGATGAAGCGCATTCGATCCAAAGTTCGAAAATTCATGAAGGAATAACTTTAATTTCATCCGGTCTTCATTATGTTCAAGTTTAACCTCGTACAATAAAGGATCAATTTTTTGTATGAATAAAATATCGGGTTTCAACATAATTTGAAAGAAAGTTTGTGGATAGCTTATTTTTGATACACTCCTTACTCAAGTATGAACATTTTCGCATTATTTTCTGCCACACCCTGTATGGAAGCTGTGAACCGAAAATTATTGTTGGACCTCTGATGAAGTTTTTCAGAAGCAGATAATTTCTCATCTCCCATGCGAAGCGCTAGGAGCGGACAGTAATTTTATTGCTAGAACGCAAGGACATGAAGAGAAAGTGTATTGATAGGTCCGTCCGTAAGGCAACGGCAAGCTTTGAAAATGAAAGATACAAGATTGAAAACGAGCGGAGGGCATTTGAACGGTAGTATCCGATCAGGCACATAACTCTTTGTCATACTACCCTATGCAGGATAGGCAAGGGGGGAAATCCCCTTGACTGACAAAAGGTTATGCAACCGATCGTGCTCTTATACTACCTATTGCTTGTTTCTAGTTCTAGCGATTTGTCCGTCTCCTAATACTGCCTAACACGGGTGAGAAATTATCTCCCGCTCTTGGGTTTTATTTTTAGCGCTTCGCATGGGAGATGAGAAATTATCTGCTTCTGAAAAACTTCATCAAAGATCGTTACTTCCGCGCTTCCGAGAATACAAAAATAACAATCAAAAGTGTTAGACCTCGCCAATCCAACGGGGTCGGGTTCAAAAATAGCAAAGTCGTTGAATTAGGCTGAACTGGCCGTTCCCAAACATTTCCATGAGCGGCTTTCTATCGATTGGCAGGATCATGGCAACCATCGTAGTGGAACTAAGGGTCGGGAACTGCATTTAAAGGTATTCAGAAGTAACGCAAACTCTGGATATCGCCAAGAAATGCAATGCCAGCCAAAGCACCGTAAAAACGATTCGTCTGCGAGAAAGATTTTGATTCTTTTCAATCAGCAAGCAACCGAACAGGATTGTGAAGCAGACTCTAGTGGCCATAAGACGTGGCCGGAAATTGTACAATGATGTTCTTACGAAGTACGAAAGATGCATCCTCATGGACGACGTAATATACGTGATGATGGATTATGAGCAGCTTCTCGGACAGAAGTTCTATAAAGTCATTGGTCATTGACGATCAACGGGTTATAAAATATACAAGGTGGAGAACATGAAACACGTATTCTTCCGTTGATGTGCTCACAATGGACCTGTAAAGATTCAGAAGCAAAAAAAAGGGACCGAGACAACTGGGTGGATGTATTCGAAAAGGACATCAATCCATCCAACTGTCCTCAATTTCGCTCTATTGAGGAATATTGGGCAATGGTCGAACAGAAGTTAAAGAAAGGTTGCTTGCGATGCGACAAAGATGAAGAGATGGTTTGAAAAAAAAAATGTACCAAAATAGATGGTCGCTCATGTTAGGTTATGGCACAAAGTGAATTGACAAACTAAATAAAAAAGTTGGCTTTGTATTCTAAGTCTACGTCAGAGGGTGATTGCACGAATTGAAGCAAAGCAAGCAACATCAGAGGAAAGCTGTGAGGCGCAAGCACTAAAACAGGGTGTTCAATAAGTTTGAATACAACTTTTCATCGTTGTGTAGGTGCGCAGCATGTGTATTCTGTGTATTGGTTTTGGTGTCAACTTTAACCTCATATATAGGCTAAGCAACGCGCACGATGTAGACTTGCTTTCATTTGTTGTTTGTTTACCGCACACGATGAATGTGTACCGTGATGTCGTAGTTAAGTTGTTTGCGAGAGATGAGCGACCCGGCGACATATTTGAAAGCGGTTGAAATCCCACGAAATGAAGTGTAATTTCATCTATACCACCTTCCGCCGGTACCGGGAGACGAGCTCGGCGAAAGAGATCAGAGCGGTCAAAATCGGCGAGGACGCCAGCAGCCATCAAGATGGTAAGGGAGCGGATTCGTCGAAAAATGAACTGCTCGAACCGAAAGACCGCTGCTGATCTGGATGTGTCGAAAGGGGTTGCCCACAGCATCCTGACGAAGGACCTGTGATACATACCGTACAAGAAAAGCAAGGTTCACGGGTTAACGGAGGCTATAACGAAGAAGAGATTGGACAGAAGCAGGTTAGGAGTTCGTGTTTTCTGATGAGAAACTTTTTGTCTGGCAACAGCCGCACAATGTCCAAAATGATCGGCTGTGGGCGCCGACGTTGGCTAGCACATAAACATAAACATTCCGCGGTTCCAGAGCGCCACGTCGGTGACGGTTTGGCAGATCGTGTCCAGGCGTGGGAAGCTCCCTCTGGTGTTTATCGAGAAAAACGTGAAAATCAACGCCGCGTACATACGCCGCGAGTTCTCAACGGGAAGGATCATTACGTCTTTAAAAAGGACGGCGCACCGGCCCAAACGGTATCATCCAAGCGTGATGTTGGGAGAATTTAACTGATTTTCTCGATAAGACTTTGTGACCTTCCAGCTCCCCGGACCTTAATCCCCTGAACTTTTATGTATGGTCGTACATGTTGACCAAGCAGAGCGAAAATCAAGTGAGTTCTAAGGGTCAATTTAAGATGCCGATGGAACAGGTGCGTGCCGCGTACGATTTTTTTTATTTATTATTGATTCGTCAACAGATAAAAATGTTTATCCCAATGACAAGATGAAATTGAACTACATACAACAATTAACTCATACATCTTCGGAAACAATGCTTATTAACCTGTTATAATAGCTGTTGAAAACGCGACATATGCTTAGCGCAGGTTCGTGTTTGCCGTAGTTGTTCCTTGAGTACCGGTTCAGAAAGAAAGATTGTAAACGTAGGTTTCGTCGTCGAGTTCGAGTTGATGTTCAAGAGACCAAGTAAAGTGGATCTGTCGATGTTTCCCTGAAGAAGGTCATCAAAGAAACACGCTCCAACAAATGCAAGTTAATGAGCTTACGCCGGCTTTCATAGCTAGGAAACGAAGATGTCGCAAAGCAAAGCGTATAAACCTTCACTGGACGGCTTTGATCCTCTGGACTGCATTTTGGTAGAAAGGGGACCAAACGACAGCGCAGTACTCCGAAAAAGGAAGAACCAAAGAGCAGTATAGTGCCTTCAGACAATAAACGTCTTTGAAGTTTTTTTTGCAAAGCGGAAGATGAATCCTAGCTGCGAAAAAACCATATAAGCAATGTGGTTCTCAAATGACAGTTTGGAGTCTAGCATTACTCCCAGATCCTTTACTGTTGTTTCACGTTTCAAGCGCTATCCTCGAATGATGTAGTCGTGGAGATACATCGCGCGTTTTCGGCCAAATGAGATAGTCGAGCATTTGGATACATTTAAGGAGATTCTGTTGATCCGGCACCAGTCATCAAAAACTTGTAGTTCCTGCTGAAGAAAGTGGGCGTCTTCTGGACATTTTATGACGTAGTACAGTTTTAGGTTATCCGCATAGGTTAATTTCAGGCATCTGAGGACGAAGTTCACGTCGTTCATATATAACAGGAAAAGGAATGGGCCAAGGTGGCTGCCTTTCAGACGCCGGATGTTACTGAAAAGCTGGACGAGGCATAATCTGAAATCTTCATAGACATAGATCTACTAGTCAGGTATGAGCGGAGCCAGTTCAACAATTGATCGTTAACCCCGATTTTGTCGTATTTGGAAATTGCAATCTGATAGTTCATTTTATCAAAGGCCGCAGAGAGATCTGTGCATATGGCGTCTACTTGATGGCCGCGTTCCATTTTACGGATGATGAACGATGTAAATACGGTAAGGTTGGTCGCCGTTGAGCGCTTGGGCATAAAACCGTGTTGGTCAGAAGAAATAGTTTGTGAATAGTCATGGACCAGCCTTTAGAGAAAATTAGTTCGAATAGCTTGGATATAGCACATAGTGCAGCAAATCCACGATAGTAGGCGACAGATCGTTGGCATCCCTTTTTGTGAATTGGGAAAACAAACGACTGTATCCAGCATTTGGGAAACACATCGGTAGCCTATGACAAAATGAAGACCGTAGCCAAGGGCGCAGCGAGTGTGTTAAGGCACAGCTTCAGAACAAATGGAATACCATCAGGACCGCATCCAGTTGAGTTTTTCATCTGCTTCCCGGCTGAAATCACCATATGGATAGTGGACTATGGATAGTGAAAGCAAAGCCAAATACAGATAAGCGGGGAACATTGCTAGTAGCAGCTTCGAGGCCCTCGGCAGGCAGAATTTCGTCGCAGAAGACACTGCAGAAACGCGTACGGAACAAGTTGGTGATATCCATAACACAGTCAGCCTCATGAGTGCCGTCAGTCATAGTGAAGGGTAAGCCGGTTTTCTTCCGTTGTTCATTGACGAACCGCCAGAAAGCTCTTCGGTTTCGTTTTGAGTCGACTCTGCAATTGAGACTGATGAGAGTTGTACAAGCTGTTATTAAGGTGTTTGTCGTTGGCGCGTGCGTAGTAAGTTTTCGTAGCATCGGTGTGATATTTGCTGTGTTTCCTCAGAGCAGCCTTGTTAACTCGTTCTAAGTGTTTGAGGTCGGAATTTGACCAAGCTGGTTTGGGAGACTTACGGTTGAGTTTCTTAGGCACGAATTGATCAATGGCATACAGCAAAATACTACACATAGTCGAAGCAGCAAAATTCGCATCTCCGTTTGCAAGGGTCGTGTTCCGATTCTCACCGAAAGTTATTCATTTACTCAAAATCGGGTGAAGTCATTATACACTTTTTCGATGTTGTCATGGAAGCTGTACTTAGGATTCAACTCCAGTGTCAGTAGCAGAGGGGAATGATTTCTGCAGCTTTTGACAAGCGATGCTTGCAGGAGCTTGCAGAACGGAACTACTTTGACCAAATTCTTCGCTAATGAAACACAGATCCAGCAAATGGTTATTTGCGTTCGGAATGCTTTAACGAAGTCTGGCGGTAGAATGAGCATCAAGCAAGGAGAGAGAAGCCGGTCTGAATGACGAACAGGAATTATCTGGATAGCGGAAGCCGTGAGTATCGATATGCCATGAAATAATGCTGAGGTTAAAATTTCCCACGATGACGTTGTTGTCGCTGGGTCCCATTTGTGACACGATCCAATCCAAATAAAGAGCGTGATTTTAGATAAGGCTGCTGTCGCTTACTCGATCTGGGGGGCATATAGACCACACAGATAAACAGAGTCCTGGTTTTAGTGGATATCGCCACCCAAAGATGTTCAACCGTTGAATCTTCGGGAGGCCTCAAATTTCGAGTTATGAATTTTGAGCGCACGACAAGAAGAACTTCATTACCAGATTTCTTGTTGCTATTGAGCGATGATCGGTCTAGCCGGTAGACATAATACGTGTCGTCGAACAGTTGCTTCGATAATGTGTTGATATTAAGCAAGATGTCCATGAAGGCGTTAACATCGTAGCATGCGTCACTGCATGGCAACTGGTACTTGGTGAGCGAACTGCTAATACTGTTAATAGAAGGGATGTCAATGAGGGGGCAGAGGATTTGGCAGGCAGCGATCTGAAAGATGAGGCAGCATCAGACCGAGCAACGTCATTAGGTGAAGGATACTTGCTATAGATGGCACCTTGGAGAGCTCTGTCCCCATCACTAGACTCAGGGCTGGGACGACTTTGACGGCTGGAACTAGCAAATAGAACATTATTGAAACCGGCAGTGGGCAGAACTGAGTGAGGAGGGTCCAGGGCGTTTATACGGCTTTGTGACGTGCGTCCCAGACCGGTTGAAGTTACGGTTGATGTATGTTGATGACGAGCATAGGTGAGGTGAGCTGACAGGCGTGTAGCGAATTGGCAGGCGTTGATAACGGTGGTCTAGTGGAAGCATCTACAGGAAAAAGAAGGCTGGAATCGGAAGTTGCATCACGAAGAGTACGCTCTACAAATTGTGGGTACTTGCCTGAATTCGCAGCTTGGAGAACGCCTTCGTCAGAAGCGACATTAGGACCGCGACGACAGCAAAAGGTGGGACCGTGTCGAACTAAGAAGAGGTCTCCATGGTACTATTTACTGTGCGTCGTGGTTTAGTTATTTTTCCTCTGTGGCGCCATCTCCCGACGCCGACTGAACAGTTCGGGACGTACGATTTCCAGGTGAAGCAAGAGTCGAAGATTGGGAAGCTTTCCATTAATTTGCAGCTGATCTGCTATCTTTAAATTCCCGTAAATAGATGCCTTTCAGCCACGTTGATGATGGGAGAGCCTTTTCCTTCAGATCTACACTTAGTCCAATTTTGAAGGAGATAAAAGACATAGAGCTGACGTCCTTTCCGTTGGCTACTTGACTTAAACCCTCTTTTGAGAAACGTCTCAAACTCGTCATGCAGCACAAAGGGGGGAGGGAGGGGCTTCCAGCTAATATGTCATTAATGTTCTCAATAAACATCGCTGCAATAAGAATTGACTCAGATAAGAATATACTGTATTTAAATTTTTTCAACAATTTTTTAAAGTGTATTCGAACTAATTGAACACTTTGTACGCTCGTGTAAGCAAACAAAGCAGCCAGTATGACAATCATTGGTTACTTTTCACGACTTTCTTTCTCTTCTACGATGTTCGTGGAGTGAGAATCATTGAAAAGTACTGATACAATAAATTAAGGCGCTTTTACGATCTGTCATTTCTCGAGTACTTTTTCAAACAGACGTATCAGATTTTGTAAACAAAGAGAGGAAGTAAGATTCAAAGCAATAGTCCGGAAGTCACAAGACTTCAGAGGAACATACGATTGAACATGGGAATCTGAAAAATGAGGATGGAGTTTTTACAAAAACTCCTAGTGAAACGTTAAAGCTGATTATGGAAACACATTTTCCTGGATCAGTTTTGTGTGTAGATCCAATCAGAGATGGATCACTTGAAGGTGAAAAAAGTTCTACAAGGTAATCTCAAATGTCTGTTAGAGCGAAAATTGCTGCAAATGACTTGGCTAACAAAATCTTTAAGAAAGCCAGGGTAGAAAATGCGTTGAGATCTTTTCATCCTTATAAATCTGTAGGAATGGACGGGAAATTTCCAGCATTACTTCAAAATGGCGAAGCAGTGTTGATCTCGCCATTAATTGAGATTTTTAAGGCAAGTTTAAGAATAAACCATATTCCAGCTTCATGGACGCAAGTAAAAATTATCTTCATACCTAAAGTAGGAAAGCGAGACAAGGCGCATCCTAAATCATACAGACCCATTAGTCTTTCATCAGTCCTATTAAAGACTATGGAAAAAGTGTTGAATGATTATATCAATTCAAATTACATGAACAAGTATCCACTATCTGCGTTCCAGTATGCTTACCAGTCTGGTAAGTCAACAGTTACGGCACTGCATAGTGTGGTTTCAAAGGTAGAAAAAGCTCTATCGGTAAAAGAAATAGCACTTTGTTCTTTCTTAGATATTGAAGGAGCTTTCGACAACGCTTCCTACTCATCTATGGCTCATGCCATGAAGAAAAGGAACTTTGACATGAACATAATTAACTGGGTTCATACCATGCTTGCAAAAAGAGAAATCACTTCAGAGCTGGGTAGTTCGTCTATTACAATACGGGCAACGAAAGGTTGTCCCCAAGGAGGAGTCCTCTCACCACTTATGTGGTCCTTAGTTGTAGACGACCTTCTAAGAAGCTTAGAGGAAAAAGTATAGTCATTATAGTGAGGGGAAAATTTGACAACATCATTTCAGAAAGAATGCAATGGGCCCTAAAATTTACCCAGTGTTGGTGTATCAAGGAGGGCCTTAGCATTAATCCAGCAAAAATAGTAATTGTACTTTTCACTAGGAAAAGGAAGTTTAGTCTAAAAGCGTTTCAGCTAGGAGGATTAAAGATCCATCTTAGTGAACAGGTTAAATACTTAGGAGTGATACTGGATGCCAAACTGAACTGGAATGCTCATCTTGAGTGTGTGATCGGTAAGGCAACCAGTGCTTTCTGGATTTGCTCAAAAACATTTGATGAACAAAATGATAATGTGGATTTATACATCGATAATACGTCCAAAACTATCGTATGCTTCTCTTGTGTGGTGGCCAAAAACAAAAGAGGCTACTGCACAGAAAAAGCTTACAAAACTTCAACGGCTAGTGTCCATTGCTATAACAGGAGCGATGCGCAGCACTCCATCAAATGCGTTGAATGAAATGCTAAATCTGCTGCCTTTGCACGAATACGTACAACTAGAAGCGGAAAAGAATATGCTTAGACTTCAACGGTTGAAAACTTTCATGTCTGGTGACTTAGTCGGTCACCTGGGAATTTCACAAAGCTTTCAAAATGGGCCAGTGATGTACATGAATGAAGACTGGATGAAACCTGTGGAAAACCATGACATCCCTTACAAGATATGTGAAACGTCACGTATAGATTGGGAAGTCGGAGGTCCCACTGTTCGTCATGGCTCCATAAAATTCTTCACAGATGGCTCAAAAATTGGAACAAAAACGGGAGCAGGAATCTTCGGCCCTGGGGTAGAAATCTCTGTGGCGATGGGAAACTATCCAACGGTTTTCAAGCGGACATCTTTGCTATAATAAAATGTGTTAACGTTTGTCTGAAGAGAAAATATAGATATGCAAATATTTGTATTTTTATAGACAGCCAAGCGGCACTCAAAGCGTTGAGTAATTATAAACGTACATCCAAACATGTCTAGGAATGCATTCTTTTACTGCGAAAGGTGTGCCAAGAAAACTCGGTAAATTTATTCTGGGTTCCGGCATTGAAGGCAATGAAAGGGCAGACGAGCTTACTAAACAAGGTTCAAATGCACAGTTTACAGAACCATTTTGCTGTATATCATACTGTGCCATAAAAATGGAATTAAAATCTTGGGAAGAGCAAAGGGTGATGACCAATTGGTTGGTCACTACAAAGTGTTCTCAAGCGAAAAGGTTTATAATTCCAAAGGTTACAATTAGTTAAAAGCTTCTGGAGCTCAATAAGAGAGTTCATTGTACCTATACTGGCCTAGTAACCGGACATTGCCCGAGTAGATATCATTTGAAAAACATTGGCCAGGTTCAGAATGATATCTGCCGTTTCTGTAACATGGAACGTGAAACCTCGGAACATCTGCTTTGCAGTTGTGATGCTGTGTACAAGAGCAAACTTAAATTTCTGTACAGTGGCTATATGCAACCTAAAGAAATTTGTACTGCAAACCCTGGGAAGGTGGTGGGTTTTATAAACTCAATTTTGCCTGACTGGGAGACACGTCTTAGGCTGGTCACTTGACAAATGGTGATCTAGCTTTTAAATGCGAATTAGTATAGTAAACAGGGGTATACCACAAAAGTTCAACTCAGTGGACCCAGTGGTTCTACGCCCTAACAAAAAAAAAAAAAAGATTCAAACGTAAATTTCTCAAAGCTCTAAGCACCCCTACAGAAACTAACATCTCCATCGTGTTAGGGAAATATTATTCCTCGAGTTGGTGACCCTAGTTTGCATGGACATGCAAAGGGTTTAAAAAATTTAACGTTTGAATCTTACTTTTCCTCTTTGTTTACAAAATCAGATACGTCTGTTTGAAAAAGTACTCGAGATTTAACGATTTGGGTTGTCACAAATTGTTACTTTGATGACACATATGGCACGATAATGAAACAAAATCGATAAAGTGATAATGTGATAATCGATGATGCCGCATTTGCTCTTGCAATGCTTAACTTACGACACTTCATTCAAGAATCAAAGCTACATGTGTTATTCATCACGCTAGATTCATCACGATGATAAACAATGCATGCAGCATCTTTCTTCCACTTTTTCAATACACAACGTCCTCAGATCACAATAACGTTGCCAACAGCAGCTACCTTTTTCTGATAACCGTCCCGAGCATTTTTCGGAATAATTCACATTCTGTATTGATTGAAATTTGCAATAACCGACCCTGCATCTGGGTTTGTTCATTCGTATTCATACGATAGTTTCGTTTCATAAGTTTAGCAAAAAGCAAAAATAAAATATCCCCGTGATTGGCACTTATTATTGACCCACCGAGGGCACTGCTGGCGTCAGCTGCAATTGACACATGCCCGTAAAAAAAATGTAACATTTGTAGAAGAATACTCCCCCACTCTCTGGCAGTTACTGTTGTTTGCTTTCGACTGCTGCGTTGGAAAAAAGTAAGGTGAAGTTTACGATTTTTGCCCTCCATCAATGTGGACATGGTGAATGAATTTTGATCCAGCAACAACGTCCTATCTGCCATTGATATTCCCCAGCAGCAGCAATGCATCAGTCGATAATTTCATCAGTATGTGCACGTTCAATTTGCAGTGCATCCATATATAAATACCGATTAAGCAGAAGACGACCACGGATGGTGGGTGGGGGTGAAATAACGGGTGTAGTAATGTGAGATGCGATTCTGAATTGATTTAATATTTGATATTCAATGTGCTTGTTTATACCCACTCTGCGCTCTCGATTGCTCAACTGACAGCCATGTGATCACATCGCGCTTGAGAGGTCAAATCCACATGCTGCACAGAGAGGAACGGGAATTTAATTATAATTTATGGACAGTCGGTAGTAAATTATCTATATTTTCCTCGTTCTCCGTAGATCACAGATAATTATAATTGATACTGAGCAGTAACATGTTGAATAAGTGATTCTTGTTTCATTGACTCAATGAATTGTGTCCTTTGGTGTATTTTTTCGTTGTCACTGTTTACAGGAAAATCAATCGAACTGACGAACACAAGCTTTAGGAATACAAATTCACATTACAAATTGTCACGTTTATGGCAGGGAATCAACTTATCTTTTTGAAATGCTGTGAAGATTCAACAGCAAAGCGAGAACAAAACATCGCACATTGGCGGCACAAGAAAAGGCATTTATAACTTAGCGGATCACGTGCGTCAATTTCTTGGAAAACACAATTGCTCATCCCGTGGCACGTGGAAGCTGTGTTGACACGGTGAGGGTGATGAGCACATTGCGTCATTGTCATTGCCGCGGTGTCTCGGTGCTGATTGGAAATACAATTTGCATCGTTGTCTTACGCCATCCTCCCTGATTAGACTACGTCGGTGTCACTGCTATTCTGAGCGATGGACCGAAAATTTTGTGCTATTTTATTATTAGCTTTCACTGGAAAACAAAGCTTGCGAAGCCTCGTATGTGTCGTCAATATCAACAACCTTTCTGAGTGTTGTAAGAATTGAAATGTTTTAATATAATTAATTCAATCTTTATATAAATAAATAATAATATCTTTTTTACTAGTGCATTTATTTGGGAGGCTCATATGCGATAGCTTTATTATAACACGAGAGGTAATTTATCTCAGCTTAGCTTAGCTGAGCTTGACTGACTGCACGTATCCATGGTTGCTGCTCCGTGATTGATCAGAATCAGTCAAATTGCACTAAGCATCAACTGAATGGAGCTGGGAGTAAATGTACACGTTTCAGTGACTCAATTTCCTTAATAATCAATAACAGCGTTGGTCACGTCCTGGCAATCTGGTGGGAATAGGGAAGGAAAGTTAGTGTGACCTTTGCTGTTTAGGGACCGTGTTTTCCTCTGCATCCCCACAACAGTCACAGGAAAGAGGTTTTTACATTTTACTAACATAGGGTAGGGCTCGATGGATCAGGATTCACATTGATAACTGATGTGATCGTATAATATAGTACATATAATTCAGGGGACAAAGGGATAACAATTACCGTGGAATCGTATGATTGATGTTGTCTATCGATCCACCCAACCCCTTTTTGGCCCTTCATACAATGGCATGATTAGGATAATCAGTGGTTATTAAAACTTGATCAACTCTAACAGAGAGGAAAGTTCATTGCTGTTGGACTTAGTTTCCGTACATATAAGACATCATGCATGTGAGAAAAATCATATTTCGAAAAAACTAGCTTCAAAGTTTGTATGTATCATTTATTTTTATCCTGCCTAAATTGCATGGAGTATTAATGATGAATGTTTTTTCTGTTTGCTCCAAAATGGCTAAGAATGATCAAATTTTTACCGAATTTGACTAGTATATAGTTTGAAGCTCAATATTTCATCACTTACACCCCTTGGTTTCCAACTCCTTTATGTGTTCTCATTGAAAATCTTGAGCCAAACATTTCTGCAACGTCCCCGATCTGCGGACGTTCTAACATTTTGTATAAAGAATGCAATTAGAGTCACTCACAAAGTGTGATGGTGGTTTATTATTAGGCAAAAAAGGGTATCAATTAATATCAACAGTAAGATGCTGTTAGAGCCACTCACAAAATAGGATAGTGGCTTACTAGCTGCTGGATATGGTGGCATGGCGACAATGGTGAACCAATATTATGGATCACAATTAATTGTGGAACCCAACACCGGCTCACCACACCTGGTGAACCACCACATCTCATCTTTTTTCCTGTGCTGACTCGAACACTCACGCCACCGAACTATAGATAACCAAAACAATACAAAACCCTCCATGCCTAATTACAAAATAATGCAATGCAATAAGCATTGACCTAACCGTTCACAGCCGATGCTCGAAGCAAACAATTTTTTTCGTAAACTTTCAATGTTTATAACTGCATTCTACAAATTATTTTACTACTGTAACTAATATCTGCATCAATCTAGTAGAAGCTTCTAAAGAACAATCTATGCTAATCTATTAAAAAATTGTGACTAAGGGATTTGGTAAAAAAAAAAGAGTCCGTAGATGCATTTCGTGCCTTGTGGCAGCTTTATGCTTCTATTGATGCCAAAGCTCATCGGTTAAACTAGCACAAACCGGAGGAGACTGGGTCCTATATCCAATGATTTCATTATCGCCAATCCATTCAACCAATCGCAATATTTTATAATATAGTGGACGGATTATATTATAATTTGCGATAAATCAATGCAATGTCCGAATTTGGCAGATCAACAGGCAATCGTTTAGCCACCTGGTACATCATAGTAAGATGCTTAAAGGTGCACCAGAAGATTCGATGAGCTACCTCCCCCATTCATGGGATATTCAATTAAAATTTACGAATTTATTACACGAGAGGTAATTTATCTTAGAATCCCAAGCAGCCTAAATTTGGACTAAACTTCGGATTCGGTTCAAGTTAAATTCCGGGGAATGTTATCACTGCATAACATGCTGTGCATGTACTCAGAACTTAATCTCTATAAAGTACATTTAATATTAAATATCAACTTGAAAAATCACGAAAAAAGTTTACCTCCTTTATATTGAACTTCGCCGGCATCGGTGGTTTAGTGGTAAGCGTGACTGCTATTTGGCACCCCAGTGGGTCTGGGTTCAATCTCAGTTGACGTCGGTGGATTTTCTGAGGCGAAAAAATCTGGTCACGTCTTTCTTCGGTAGAGAAGTAAAGCCGTTGGTCCCGGCTCATATTCATGAGTCGTTAGGTAGGGTCCAGGTAATGGAGTGGTCTCACTGGCGTCGGTGATTGTCACCATGTGAGGAAATAGGACGACGGAAAATAAATAAATAAATAAAAAAAATGAACTTCAAAGTTCACAAAAAGTGCATGGAAAACTTATTTCGAATTTCAAAAACTTCTATCACATACCCAACTAACATTTTTGTATTAGGTAAACGCTTCATTGGCAATACGTATAGAGCGTTAAATTGAGAAATTGTTAAGTAGCGGTTTCACAAGCGCCCAGCCAATAATTTCACAGGAAAATCTGACGAATCTACCCAGCTTCATGAAATCACACTATGATGAGCAGTTAGCGTTTAAACAAATAGTTAACAATGAAATTGCACATAATTATCCAACTGAACTGGAAAACTGTGGAAATTTGTGCATGTACTTTCAGTGAACTTTCGAGCTCAGATTGAGTTCTTCATTTACCTTCTATGAACTTTCAAACTATGAATAACGATACTACGATAATCAACATAATCATGTGGCTATCAGGATGACCGATCTATTTCAAAGTAATTGAGATATAATTAATGAATTTATAATTGTTCACTTTTGCATAATTTTCGATTTCCTTAACTTTTCAGACACCATAACTTCACTTGGTAAGCTGAACATATTATCTACACGATCTTTGAATGATCTAAATTTGCACGAATTGAGCCTATAAACCGAATAATGCAGCCAAGATGTACAGAAAATAGTCACACATTATAAACTCACAGGTCACATAGGTAACATAACAATTATTTAACATGAAAACCATAGACCCAATGTTAGGGACATATTTTTTTCTAGGTTCCAAATAATGGCCTGTCTTATGGAAAGCGTAGTGAAAATGTTGTTATTGGCAACATTTACAATACAAATGTCTAAGTTTTAGTTGAATGTTTTTCGTATGGCTCATCTAAACACAAAATAAAAGAACAAAATCCGTGTAGAGCGAATTATAATGTTTTGATTGCCGAATGACCCTTAAATCAAATGGTAAAATCACTCAAGTGTTTCTTAGCAGTTTAAGTATGGTTTGATAGTTAGTAAAATTATTTGTTGGGTAGAGCGAACACAACTGGGAACGCGTTGAATAAAAAAATCGGCAAAACCGAACATAGCCAACATTCAATAACAAATCTATCGAATGGGACGAACTTGCATCCATGAATAGACCCAATTTGATACCTACAGACCGACATTACATCCATATCCCTCGAAAGTTTCTGACTTTATAAAATGAGTTGTGTAACTTTTCGTGATACATACTACCAGATGGTTTATTAAACATATCTAAGCAAGTGTGTAGCTATTTAAATTTTGTTTCCAGCTGAAAAAATTAATGAGTTATGATAAAAAATGTTATCGATTGTTGCATACTAGGCTGAGTCAAGGGACACATACCCTATATCGAAAGATGAATTGGCAACAGGTGGAACACATTTTCATCCCACCACCCAATGCAGTTGAAATTGAGGAAAAATTCGGCTCCTTCTCCGAGGTTGAAAACTTTGCGAAGGATATCCCCCTTGACTGGTAAAAGAGTGTGCGCCTGATCATGCTCATATGCTACCTCATATGCTCATATGGCACAAAATGGTTCTAGCGATTTGTTATTTTCTGTTTACACTTGCCAAAGTCTACATGTAATAGAAATCAATTTCCAATTAGAGGTTTTGAAAACACAACTTCTACTTTACCGGTAATTCTGGTATATACTAATTGCCTGTGCACTGTGAAAATGTGACAGCTCCATCAGTTTGTTTACGGCAGCTATGGCGAGAACAGATCTATGGTTTGTTCGTACCGCCTGCTCCATCCGGGCCTAAAAATGTCGGCCATCGTGGCCTTATTTGTGTCAGCCAGATACGATCGCGGTAACATCTACAAGATTCTGGTAATTCTGGAGAAGGGAAAGTCTATCGAGCGGAAGCCTGGTTTCGGCCGTCCGACTGTTTTAAGCGACCTTGAGGGTTCAACAGAAGCTCAAACTGAAGACGGTGGCAACTTCTATCCGTGCGTTGAGCTGAAAGGTAGGACCGACCGGCCAAACGGTCAAGAAGTATTTGACCAAAATGGATATCCACATGCGGAAGCGTCAGTGCAAGTTTGCCGTGTCGGAAAAACATACGGAAACCCAGAAACAACGGCTGAAGATTCTGGTCAACGAGATCTTCCCGGCGAAGCGGAATGTGCGAAAGCGTACCAACCCTCCCAATGAGCCCCAGCTCCGCCCAATCGAGAAGTTCTGGGCCAATTTGAAGAGGAGAGTATATTCAAATAATTTCGTGGCAAACACGCCGGAAATCATCAAAAGGGTGACCAAGGAACAGAAAAACTGTCGAAGGCGCAGGGAGCAGAATAAATTTGGTTTGTTAAACATCTTTTTCCGTTCTCTTTTAGCATCCATCCGAAAATAGTCGCTTTTTTAATGCGATCATTAGCCCAGCCCTTTGTTCCACTGCCACCTGCTACCTCTGCGCCATGCAATTTCACTCTATCTCGCTATTTCTCTGGCTGTTGCTATCTCGCTTCCCCTTGCTACTCCTTGCCCTTTCTACCCCTACCCCATGCTTTTTAGCTGACCCAGGATCTCTTGACAACTTACTCCTGTTTCTGACCACTAGCCGGAAAAGCTTGGCAGCAGGACTACAATCGAAAGACATGCAGACAATACACATGTTATTCTCATTTTATATTATAACATCCCTTCACAATATTTTTATGCTATTTTCAGCTTCTCATTAAGCCATCGTCGTAAGTTTTGGTCCACTTACCCCCTCATTGAGCGAGATAAGGCGCTATAATCTTGGCAATTATTGCCAGGCTTTTGGTTCAAATGCCAAAAGTTCACCCACAGGTAAAAGGAGCATAAACTAATCTTTCTAGCATCTATGCTCCCAACGATAAAGTACAAATTATCACACTGTTTAACTCTACATGGAAGCGTTTGGTACGGGAGGTCCACGCTTTCTTCCTTCCCTTGATTCAGAGTAGTAGAGCGATTTTAGATCTTTCTGGAATCGCTCTATTTCTTGGAATCCTCTCTGCGGCACATACTACGCAGCTGGCCTGGCCGATGACAAGAAAACTGATGTATTCAAGAAACCATCATTTTCCAGGATGCCTTCAAGAATTGTGTTCTATTATTGTTCTATTTTATTAGAAACAGTGGAAATTTTCAATATCCCAGTACATTTACTTTTGCAAACAAAAACAAAAATAAATGTGTTAATTGAATCTAAAGTTCAGTATAGCCGTGAAATTTTCTTGTTGCCTTAACCTTTTATAAATCATTTATGCTAAAAATTTCCACAGTTCCTTTAACAACTATATAACGGGGATTCCCTAGGGGGGTAGCCTAAGGCAGTTGAATGATTTGTTGACTGGACAAGGGTTCGTGGAGTCGCCAGTCCCTTGTCATGCGAAGACACGCGGCATTCTGGCCGTAGTCTTCCGAAGGTCCTCACTGAGATCGGCTGACCCTGCTACAAGAAGCCATCACGTAGGCTATTCGCTCAGAACGATCTGCTGAGAATAGTCCTGCAGCCATAGGTAATCCTTGCACTGATGGTGGGTTCTTATCACACATCACATCACATCACTATCCGGAAAAGCTTGGCCTCTACGCTCCAACAACAAAAAAATCTTATGAAATCCTTAAGTTTATTGTCCTGAATGGGTTCTCGCAAGTCTTACTGTTGCTGATGGCGGAACAAAGTGGGATGGGACACCGGATCTTACTCGGCTTTGGCAAATTCAACACAAATTTACGTATGTTGGAGTAAATTACTACGGACCAATGGAGGTAGTCTTGGGCAGCCGTGTGGAAAAACGTTGGAGGATGTTGATCACCTGCTTGACAGTACGCGCTATGCACATCAAACTGGTTGACTCCCTCAGTACAGACTCATGCATAATGCGTCTTCGTTATTTCATCTCACGTAGAGGTGCCTCAAAAAGAATCTATAGCGATCGCCGTACAAACTTCATCGGTGCCTGTCGTGAGCTAAAGGAAGCGATGGCAGCTATCAACAACGAAAAGTTCATGGAGGAGTTGGTGGAGGGGTGATTGCCAACAAACATCTGTGTTGAATAACCGCTTATTCAAACAAATTTGGAGAAGTTATTCAGCTTTCTAGAAGAAAAAACTAGACTAGAAAACTAAAAAACTTCTCCAAATTTGTTTGAATAAACAGTTTTTCAGCATTGATGTTTGTTGGGTTGATCTGCACGGTGAATTTGTCGATTAGCTCGCAATTCACACAAGAGGTGCTTCGGAAAGCGCCTCCCAAAGTCAAGGGCATCGTGAATTCACGTCCTTTGACGCATGTGCCGATTGACAGCGACTCTGCACCAGGTCTCACCTCGAACAATTTTCTACTTGGGTCGTCTGATGGTTCAAAGCCCCTTACAGGTCTTGGTGACAGTAGTGACGCGTTGCGACAGGATTGACGAACATCCCAGATTTTTGCTTATCAGTTCTGGAGGCGTTGGATGACTGACTACCTTCTACAGATCACCAAACGGACAAAGTGGTTCGAAAACACCAAGCCAATAGCCGTCGACAACA